>JAQZBX010019245.1:0-33929 GCA_029593785.1 Cabassous unicinctus
ATGTAATGCTTTCCTACCTATAAATATAATCTATTGATTTCTACCAAGATGAAACTAATATTTATTCATTCAAATGGGTTTAGATTAATTTAATAAAAGTAAATCTTGTGGAAGAAGATGTAATTAACATGGTGACATAAAATAGCCCCTGAAAAAGTCTCCACAGAGATTCAGTAAATAAAAGGATAAATCCCACTTGTTTAGAACTCTGCAGGAATGTAGAGACTGGAGAATGACTCCACGAAAGTTGAATTGAAGAAAAAGGAAAATATCAGGTAGGAAACCTGTTCCAAACCCAATGGTCAACTCCCTCTCCCTTACTCAGTCCCATGCAGTTTGGGAGTTCCTTAGAGGTAGCAGCCCAGATTCCTCTCACCTCCCACTGGAGATAGGAGTGATAGAACCCTATGCATATCCAGGCACAGGGGTCCAAGTCCACAGACCCAGAGTGGAAGACAAGCCACTAAGGAGTGCTGCATACAAAAGGGCCCCCAGTAAGAAAGAGTGAGAGAGACAGAGACAGAGACAGAGAGACTGCAGCTGAAAAGTGCTGTGATCATTCAGTTAAGTTTCTGTTGTCTGGACTACCTAAATGCAAAATGGACTTTTATGGAGTGACCCACCTATCTGGATTTACCCAACTTGGGTCCCTGGGGCAGGATACCTTAATGGGGAAAACTAGTGGCAAAAAACCTCATGGGGGTAAGGGGCTGGTTTAACTGAACTGCTGTAAGACAGGAGGGTTCCAGAATTGAAAAAAGTATGGAAAATGGAGCACTGAGTGAGGGAGAGAATTTAAACAAATCATAGGAGCTATGGTGAAAATTCTGCACAAAAACAAAGAAAACAGCTTAAGATTCCCAGTGAAGAAACAGAGGAAAGAAAGTTGTTTCCTGGAGGGGAAACAATTACACAAAAAGTACAATTTAAAAAATTATACCACCTATCCAGGGCAAGAATGAAATGAAGAAGAGCTAAGAAAATGTAATCAGTTAAACATAGGCTATTCTAAAGGTCTAGAATAAGTTGGACCAAGCACCAAAGAGCTTAAAAGCAAAGCCAATCAACAATAAAGCCCTAGACAAGAGGAAGAAGCTGACCTTCAGAGTTAAGTCATCAAGATAATCAGATGCCTAGACATTGGCAAAAAATTACAAACATACTAAGAAACAGGAAGATAAGGCTCAGACAAGGGAACAACTTAAAATTCAGAAGAGTCACCGAATTTGGAACAACTAATCAAAGAAGTTCAAACATCTCCTAAATCAATTCAAGGAGATGAAGAAAAATATGCATAAAGAGATAAAAGATATTAAGAAGACAATATGTGAACATAAAGAAGAATTTGAAAGTAATAAATTCAACAGAAATCATAGGGATTAAAGGCGAGATAGTAATGATTAAAAATACACTAGAGGCAAGCAAACAAACAAACAAACAAAACTCAGCATATTTGAACAGGTAGAAGAAAGAATCAACAAGTTAGAAGATAGGATAATTGAAATCATTTAGTCAGAAGAACAGATAGAGAAAAGAATAAGAAAAAATTGAACAGGGTCTCAGGGATTTGAGTGACAGCATAAAGCACACAAACATACATGTCACGGGTGTCCCAGAAGGAGAAAAGAAAGGAAAAGAGACAGAAGGAATATTTGAGAAAATAATGACTGAAAATTTCCCAACTCTTATGAAAGACATAAATATACATGTCTAAGAAGTGCAATGTACTCCAAACAGAATAAACCTTAATAGACCTACTCTGACACATATATGAATCAGAATGTCAAAGCCAAAGATAAATTGAGAATTCTGAAAGCAGTAAGGGAAAAGTGAGTCCTCACATACAAGGTATCTTCAATAAGACTAAATGCTGATTTTTCATCAGAAGCCATGGAAGCAATAAGATAGTGGTAAGAAATATTTAAGATACCGAAAGAGAAAAACTGCCAGCTAAAAGTTCTTAATCCAGCAATACTGTCCTTTAAAAATGAGGCAGAGTTTAAAATATTCACAGATAAACAGAAACTGAGAGACCTGTCCTATAAGAATTACTAAGGGGAGTTCTGCAAGTTGAAAAGAAAAGATGGGAGAGTGGCTTGGAGTAGTGAGAAGAAATGAAGATTATCGGTAAGGGTAACTAAAAGTGTAAATGCAAAACCCAATAGTCCTGTATCCTCAATATACTACTCTACCCTTTAATTCCTATAAAAATCAGAATACAATTTTAACAAGAAAAAGGAATATTGCCTGGCAATGGACATGAAAATTCTAAAGTGGGTCAAAAACAACATAAAGAAGGGAAACAGAGGGATATTAGAACAGAGAATGTGTATGCTATTGAAGCCAAGTTGGTATCTTTTCAAATTAATAGATTATAGATGTAGGGTGTATAATCAAAACACCAACGTGACCACAAATATAAGTGTTTAAAATATATACAGAAACAGGGAAACAGATGTGGCTCAAGCAGTTGGGCACCCGCCTATCACATGGGAGGTCTTGGGTCCCGGTCCCAGTGCCTCCAAAAACAGATGAGCAGACGCCACACTCACCACAATGAGCTAGACACAGTCTCTGCCACAATGAGCTAGACACCACCCCTGCCACAATGAGCTAGACGCAGCCTCCACCACAAGCAGATGCCTCAAGCCAGCAGACATCACAGCCCGTGGGGAGCAGTTGTGGCTCAGGCCATTGGGCATTTGCCTTTCATGTGGGAGGTCCCACGTTTGGTTCCCAGTGCCTCCTGGAGAAGGTGAGCAAACAATGAGCAGACAAACGAGAGAACCATCTGGGGAAGGGGGAAGTAAATAAATAAAAATAAAAATAAATCATATATATATGTATAATCATATGTGTGTATATATATATATATACAGAAACAGAAATGGGGATGGTACCATTCAGATACATCACAAAAGATCAACTATACAGAAAAGGAGGTTGCAATAAAGAAAAAGAGACTCAAGAAAAGATATGACATAAAAACCAAAGGACAAAATGGCTGAAGTAAGTTATGTCTTTACAGTAATAACCCTGAATGCTAATGGATTAAACTTCCCTATCAAAAGATGCAGGTTTGAATGGATTAAAAAAGCCTGATCCAACTATATGTTTTTTTGTTTTTTGTTTTTTTTTGCAAGAGACTTATTAGACCCAGAGATACAAATAGGTTGAAAGTGAAAGGATGGAAAACGATATTCCATGCAAATAGTAAGCAAAAAAAGAACTGGGGTAGCCATACTAATATCAGAAAAAATAGACTTTAAGACAAAAGCTGTTATAAGAGACAAAGAAGGATACCATATATTAATAAAAGGGAAAATCCAGTAAAAAGAAATAACAATCATAAAATATTTATGCACCTAAACACGGTGCCCCAAAACACATGAGGCAAACACTGGTAAAACTGAAAGGAGAAAAACATTTCTACAATAATAGTTGGAGAATTCAATAAAACACTCTCATCAATAGATAGAGCATCTGGACAGAAGATCAATAAGGAAACAGAGAATTTGAAAAATATTATAAATGAACTTGATCTAAAAGAAATATTCAAAGAATTGTACCCCTAAACAGCAGGCTATACTTCTCCTCAAGAGCACATGGGTCATTCTCCAGGATAGCCACATGCTGGGCCACAAAACATGTCTCAATAAATTTTAAAACATTGAACTTGTAAAAAGCATTTCTCTGACCGTAATGGAATTAAGCTGAAATTCAATAACAGGCAAAGAACTGGAAAAGCCACAAATATATGGAAGTTAAAACATATTACTGAACAATCAGTGAGTCAAAGAAGAAAGTGCAAGGGAAATAAGTAAGTATCTTGAGATGAAAGAAAACAAGAACACAACATGCCAAACTTGTGATGCAGTGAGGTAGTGTTGAGAGGGACATTTATAACCCTCAATGCTTACATTTAAAAATTAGAGCTAAAATAAAAGGCCTAACTGCTCACTTGGAGGAACTAGAAAAAGAACAGTAAATTAATCCCAAAGCAAGGAAAAGGAAGGAAATAACAAAGAGCATAGCCAAAAAAAAAAAAAAAAAAAAAAAAAAAAAAAAAAAAGATGAAATTAAGAATAAAAAACAATAGAGAGAATTAACAAAATCAAAAGTTAAATAAAATTGACAAACCCTTAGCTAGACTGAAAAAAAAAGAGAAAAGACACAAATAAATAAAATCAGAAATAAGATGGGGAACATTACTAATAACCCCACAGAAATAAAAAGGATCATAACATAAAACTATGAACAACCATATGCAAACAAACTAGACAACCTAGATGAAATGTACAAATCCCTAGAAACATATGAACAACCTAAATTGACTCTAGAATAAATACAAAATCTCAACAGACCAATTACAAATAAAGAGATTGAATCAGTCATCAAAAAGCTCCTGACAAAGAAAATCCCGTGACCAGATGTCTTCACAGGTGAATTCTACCAATTACAAGAATGATTAATACCAATACTGCTCAAACTCTTCCAAAAATTGAAGAGGAGGAAAGACTACCTAACTCATTCTGTAAGAGTCCAATATCACCCTCAAATCAAAGCCAGATAATGATATGACAAGAAAAGAAAATTGTAGACTGATTTATGAATATAGATGCAAAAATCCTCAACAAAATGTTTGCAAGTCAAATCCAACAGCACATTAAAAAGTATACACTATGATCAAGTAGGTTTTATTCCAGGATGTAAGGGTGGTTCAACATAACAAAATCAATTAATGATTTTCTTAAATCATTACTTAATACCACATTAGCAAAATGAATGGAAAGCATACCTGATCATCTACATTGATGCAGAAAAGACATTTGACAAAATCGAGCATCTCTCTTGATAAAAACACTTAGAACAATAAGAACAGAAGGAAACTTCCTCTACATCATAAAGGACATATATGAAAAACCCACAGCTAACATCATACTCAATGGTGAAAGACTGAAAGCTTTCCTACTAATATCTGGAATAAGACAACGATGCCCACTGTCACCACTATTATTCAACATTGTCCCGGAAGTTCTAGCCAGAGAAGTTAGGAAAAAAAAAAAAAAAAAAGAAAAGAAATTAATGGCATCCAAATTGGAAAGGGAGACATAAAACTTTCACTATTTGTAGATGACATGGTCCTAAATATAGAAAGTCCTGAAAAATCTACAATAAAGCTACTAGAGCTAATACACTAATTCAACAAAGTGGCAGTATACAAAATCAACACATAACAATCAGTAGTTTCTATACACTAATAATGAGCAATCTGAGGAAGAAATCAAGAAAAAAATTCTATATTTGCTGATTCTATAGCAACTGAAAGAATGAAATATACTGCAAGCATTGCTAAAAAAAAAAATCAAAGAAGACTTAAATAAATGGAAGGAAATGCTTTGTTCTTGGATTGGAAGACTAAATATAGTTATGGTGTCAATTCCATCCAAAATGATTTACATATTCAATGCAATCCTAATAAAAATTCCAACAACCTTCTTTGCAGAAGTAGAAAAGCCAATTACCAAATTTATTTGGAAGGGTAAGGGGCACTAGATAATCAAAAACATCTTGAAAAAAAAGAACAAATTTGGAGTACTCACACTTCCTGACTTTAAATCATGTTACAAAGCTGCAGTGGTCAAAACATCATGGCACTGGCACAAGGATAGAACTATTGACCAATGGAATTGACTTGGAAGTTCAGAAATAGACTCTACCTCTATGGTCAATTGAATTTTGGACAAGACTGCCAAGTTTACTCAATTGGGAAAAAATAGTTTTTTCAAAAAATGGTGCTGGGAGAATTGGATATCCATATGCAAAAGAATGAAAGAATACCCCTATCTCACAGCATCTACAAAAATCAGCACAAAATAGATCAAAGACCTAAATATAAGAACCAGAATGATACAACTCTTAGAACAAAATGTAGGGGAGCATCTTTAAGATCTTGTGTTAGGCAATGGTTTCTTACACTATATACCCAAAGGACAGCAATGAAAGAAAAATTTGATAAATGAACCTCCTGAAAATTAAACTTTGAGCATCAAAAGACTTTGTCACAAAGTGAAAAGACAAAGTCAATGGGAGAAAGTATTTGGAAACAATATATCTGATAAGGGTGTAATATCCAGAATATATAAAGAAATCTTACAATTCAACAATAAAAAGACAAACAAACCTGGAGGACATTATGCTGAATGAAATAAACCAGATACAAAAGGACAAATATTGTGTGATCTCACTGATATGAATTAATTATAATAAGTAAACTCATAGAGTTGGAATCTAGAATATAGGTAACAAGGGGATAATTGGGGTTAGAGAATGGGGAACTGATGCTTAATTTGTACAGAATTTATGTTTAGGTTGAGTATAAAGGTTTGCAACTGGAGAGTGATGATGGTAGCACATTATGGAGACTGTAACTAATAGCACTCAATTATATATGTGACTGTGGTTAAAAGAAGAAACTTTAGGTCATATATGTTACTAGAATAAAAATTAAGAGATAAAGCATAGGATTGCATAACTCAGGGAACCCTATTGTAGATGATGGGTTATAGTTTATAGTACAAATGCAAGAATGTTCTTTCATGAATTATAACAAATGTTCAACACTAATGCAAGGTGTTAATAATTGGGTGGTATATGGAAAAATACATGTAAAGTATGGACAAGACTTAACAGTACTATTTTAATATATTTTCATAGATTATAACAAAGGTAACTAATGTTAAAAAAAAATAGTACAATTACAAAAAAGTGCTATCATTAACTGTAACAAATATTCCTTACCAATTCAAGGTGGTGTTGGAGGGGTGGTAGAAGAGAATCCTGTATTTTATGCATGATTGGTCTGTAAACCCACAATTTTCTAAGAAAACAATTTTAAAAAGAGAGAAGTGATAACTGAAAAAAAAGTAAAGCTTGTATGAACATTCCTAAGGATGGATAGACTAGATGATCCATAAAAACCCTTCCACTCTAAAGGAATGGACCTTTTCAAATCAGCCTTCAATCAGAACATTTCTAGAAGAGGCATTATTCATGTGGAATATTTTGCTGGTTGGGAGTGACTTTGCCATGATCAATTTGCTCACACCCATGTGTTTTGATTGATGGTTCTTTCACAGAAGTCAACTTACTATAACAGGCAGAAATTATGTGAGAGTATAACAAATTATGATGATAACCCAGGCCCTGCATTTTACAAGGAAGGGGTTGTGAGTAGATAGTCCACCTGATGGGGCTGTGGTGGAAGGTTGCTATCTGAAGAGGATGCTGAGGCTCTTCCAGCCAGTATGCAAAATGACTCAATGTTCTGGTACATAAAATCATTATAGGGAAAGAAGTAGAACTGCCCTCTTTTTCACTTTACACAGCTCTGTCATGTTTCAGATTGCGTTTTCAAGATTCTTTCTTTCAGGCTGAGATCAATGTTTATCTGAAAAGACCATAAAAATTATGGTGTGAGATGCCAAATGACCTATCACGTAGATCCATGACCAGGTGCCTAATTCAAACCAAATTTTGGCAGACATAAGATTCTCATTGCTAACGTATTGTTTGGAGGAAGCCAAAAGTCCCCCATATCTACTTACAAAGAGTTAAGAAATCCATGTAAAAACCAAAACCTATATTTTCCAGCAGGAAATCTAGCTCCATGTTTGTGAATGTTATTTATGTGAATAAGAGGGCTATATATTAGTTATATGTATCAACACATTTGTGGGGCTTGATATCAGATCTTGTATTCTACAAAGCTGTTATGTTTTTGGTTGGAGATATATTCTACCAAGCAACTCTTTTTTCTCATGCTTGTAATGCTGATAACAAAGAGAGGATTGCCTAACCTGATGAAACTCGATTTTCCAGTTCTTCTACCTCATCTTAATGAGTCAGAGTCAGCAATTATGTTTCCTGCTTTCTTCCATATGTTTTCTTTTTGTACTTGCCTAATTTATCATTTGATTTATACTCTGTCTACCATATTGTCAGGAAAGGAAAGAAAAAAATCATGTCTTTAAAGTTTTAGTAAAAATAGAATCAAATAATTATAAACTGATCGTATGTCAAAACCTCTCATAACCTGTGTAAGGGTCCAGAGGCTTCCAACCACCACACCAAACGTGGCCCAGCATGTCAGTTTAGAATAGCAGGGGAGCCAGACGCAGGGGAGTTCACACTCACTCACATGCTCTGTTCCAAAGGTCTCCATCAGGTGCTTAGGTGAAGGCAGGACAAGAGGCAGGACAAAAGACAAGATACTGTCCCAGTCAGCAGCATAGGCAAAAGGAGCAAGTGGCTGTTAGCTGACCAGGCCAAAGAACATTGCCCTGACATCCTGTCCTATAAAATAAAAACCTCAATCTCCTAGGGAAGGGGAAACAAACTATCTCACCCGATAAGATGGGGCAAGATTCAATGCTTCTGATGTCAGAGTAGAAGTAAATTCTATCTGCTCCTAGTAAAGGGGTAGGAAAGTCTCTCCTACTGAGAACATAGACAAAGAATGGTCCTACTTGGCCAGGGGCAGAAGCAAAAGTCCTTCTATTTGAGGGAAGTGCAAATGTCCTGCTCCCATTACAAATGTAGCATTGAATTACAAGCAATAGCTGTGTAACATTGGACAAGAGCTAGAAGGAAACACTCTTCCTATAGCATAGCTATGCATGGACTACCAAAACTTAATGGTGGAGCAAGAACACTGATAAATTCTCTTCACTTCCTCAAGCATCATGCCAAGAGCAAGCTAATGGAAGCCAAACACTGAATCTGATTTGAATCCTGGGATACACTAAGAATAACAATACCAAGAAAAAACCTAAGCTCAGCTTAACTACTGACTACATTAAATCCACTCCCTACCCTTAGAGCCTCACTGAAAAAGAGACATACCCATTTCCAGGCATACAGTATATTTACCTCAGACTCTGTTATTCTTTTGCACACAATGTTCAGCATTCAACCCAAAACTACAAGGTATGGAAAGCAAGAAAAAAAAGACCATTGTCAAGAGTTAAGGCAGTCAACAGAACCAGACAGAAAAATGACCCAGAAAGAGAAGAAAATGTTATCAATATCAGGAATAAAAGAAAGGATATCACTACTTATCCTGCAGAATTTTAAGGGATAATAAGGGAATAGCATGTGGAAACTTATGCCAATAAATTTGATAACTAAGATAAACTAGACAAATATCTTATAAGACACAAATTACCAAATCTTCCTCAAGAAGAAATTGCTGGATAATTCTATATCTACTAAAGAAAATTAATTCAGAATTAAACTCTTCCAGCAAATAAACCTCCAGGCCCAGATGTTTTCACTGGTAAATTCAACCAATCATTTAAAGAAGCAACATTACAAAGTCTGACTTTTCCAGAAAATAGAAGAGGAGTACACATTTTCAAACTCACTTTAAAGACCAGTTATAACCTGATACTAAAACTTGACAATCTCAAACTTTAACGATTTTAAATGTTTAAAATAATTTAAGGGATTTTAGAATAATCTAAACCATAAACCAAAATGATGGAATATTTTATAAGGCAGGCAGTTTTGAAAAATCCAAAACAAACACACAGCTTATAGAAATGATAGTCACTGTTCTCATAGAGCTTACTCTTAATGAGAGAACAGACAATTAAAAACTGAATATTTAACAGGCCATGTAGTGATAGATGCTAAGAAAAAAAAATTTTTTTTAATGAAAATGAAATTACAAAGAACACTGGAGGAACAGGTGATATTTTAGGTAGGGTGCTTTATATGAAATTATAAAGAACACTGGAGGAACAGGTGATATTTTTTTGAGAAAGCTTCTCAGAAAGGGTAAATTTGAGCACATCCCTAAAGAATGGAGAATATGTGGTATCTGAATAAAGTACCCATACGTGTTTATTTGCCTGGAGGTTTATTTGCTGGTATCTAATAGAAATTCCAAAATGAGAGAATGAAGAGAAGAATGCAGACAATATTCAAATAGAATCAATTGCTGCTTTTGGCTTTAGTCAAGGAGAAATTTGAAGATGTTGAAGGAAGTTGGGGAAAATATCAGTAAAGAAAAAATAATAAAGATGAGAGACAAAATGTGATGAGACTAGTTTTGGTGGGAAAAAATGTGATTTGGGCCCACGGTGGAGGAATTAGTCTAACACTGGTGGACAGACACAGCTTCTGCCAAAATATAGCGTGTGCACACAGATGATTGTGAGTATTATAATTTTTTATTGGGCTGAATATTGAAACAGTGTCCTGCTGCCTTGCAAAGCTTTGATTGCAAATGTGTCATTGCTTTTATAAAGTAAATTCTGAAGAACTGACAGCAAAAAGGGAAAGTTGTTAAGTAACAATCACATAATAATATAGTAATTAAAATAATAATCACAGGCACTTCATCCTCAGAAGGCAAAATCTAAGGGCGTTGGGTAGTCTTTATATAATCTGACATTCTAAGGAACCAGGAACATAGTGCGTCACTTGACCAACCATATTTTTGCAATTAAAAAAAAAAAAAATATATATATATATATAAATGTAAGTCTTGACTAAATAAGAGGTGTTATGTTCTCTGCAGGTCAACATTAAAATGTAAAGGAAATCTATGTTTTAACCATAGGATTTAAAGCCCACCCACCTAATTAAATCAGATGCTTATAGCTAAAATGTGTTAATAAAAATCTTTAGAGATGCTACTATGTAATATGTATTATTAATCCTTTTCTCCAGATAACTAGATTTTTTCCCCTCAGATTTCCAAATGAAGAATGACACATCATTGTGATGACACAATGAGGTAAGACTTCAAAGTGTGAGTGGGTGTCAGGCAGAAGAAACTTGTTAACAAATAAAAGAAAAAGTAGGTTGAAGTCCCACATACCATTTTACAAAATGATCATGTCTGTTGTTCTCAGTCACTTATTGCTAAAAATGAAATACCACAGGATATAGTCAGAGAAACAGTCAAGAGACTTCCATCAGATTTTTCGTTGCATAAAATTAATTGGTTCAATTGAAGTTGGAGGATTGTCTAGGGGTTTCTGATAAATGCTCTTTGAAAACCTTGTAGCAGTAGGTTTTGAAGTGAAATAGAGATATATCTATTAGTGCAAGCTGTTCCATTGGAGGCATTTATAATTTGGTCCAACTAATTCTGGGAATAAATGCTCCCATCAGAAGTTGAATGCAATTGCCAAAGAAATAAATGTGAGATAGAACTAGTGTGCAGAGGAAAATATTGCCCTAAGTGGAATGGAAATACATTTGGGGGATTTTTTTAGGTGAGCCCACAATTTAAACTCTAAGTAAATTTATTTTTCTTCTTATGGCATGGAGTAAATAGAAGGCTCTCACCCTAGTCATGGAGGCGCCAAGAAAAGGTGCAGTTTGCTCTCCTTTCTTTGGACAGAGTTTGATAGGGAGAGGCACGTTGTTTGTCTTCGACTTTTATAACAATGAACACTTTTATACCTGTGAAAACTCCAAGACAAGTCTCAGGGGCAAGAAAGAGTTGGGAGACTCATGATTCAGCCCAATTCACTAATAGTTTATTGCATATTATATTACAATATCTAAAATTTAAATAGTCCTTTAGCCTTTACTCTCACACCACAGCACAAGCTGCTTGGTGCCATGGTGATGAAATGGAAAGCGCCCTCGAGGTGGCATCCCCGGCCCTGAGTTTGCACCTCAGGGCTGAAACACTGGAGTCAAGTTGGTCAAGTTATCTTATAATGAAGTAATGAAAGCTGCCTCCATCAAAAGTCGCTGATGAATTACCCAAGAAAATGTATGTTAGAGCAAGTTGTAACTTGTCTATATAATATTAAGGAATTTTTACTATTGAGTAAAAGCAGGCAAAGCTTAAAGACTGCCCCAGATGGGAGGGCCAGTGGTGAATATGAGAAAATGCCTCTTGGTTCTGTTTTAGGAAATCTGTTCATTAGTCAGAGCTGTTATTTATTTAAAAGCTTTAGTGCTTCCTCAGAGTGCTTGACTAAATAATGTGAATCCCTTTAAAGAGCAGATTTCCTATTTTAAGACTTGCCAGGATTAAATATGACTGATCATTATCATTTGTATGTTGTTATGAGTGAGTGTTTAAAAAAAGAGTTTATTGACTGGGACAAAAAGAATTTCATGTCTTGCTTATCAGAACCTCACACTGTGATAGGAGTGAAGTAAGAAGGAAAACCAGGCAGGCTTGGTTACTGTGACTGAGAAAGCCAGGAAATAATTAGGGCGCTAATGTATTTTTTTCTCCAATAAAAATGAGGCACTTGTCTCAAATATTGATAACTTTTAATATATTTTAACATCCTCCTCCAAAACTTTTCCTTTTTCTACTTCTCAAAAGTTACATCCTCTCATATATAGCTGTTATCAAAATGCAGGATTGGTTTTTTTTAATTCTTTTATTAAAAAAGATTTTTTTTAAATGCTGGTCAATGGATGTTGCTAGATATAAGAGGAAAAATAAAATCTCACAGTTTTTCAGTGCCCCTGTATGTAAAAACACAGGGATATACTTTATAGTTTTTCCCCTGTGGGGATATTATGTGTTTCAGCCCACATATTGCCTTGTAAATGTATTCCCACTCAAAGATTTAATTGAAATGAAACAGCTGATTTCAGAGAATGTGCTTCACTATATCTCTGAAGAAAAAATAGTGCAGGTATTTCACATAAATATTATCACCATCAAAAAACACTGAAAAGATCCAATGTCTTATTCAGAGTTTGGAGCTGGCCCTGGGTAGTGCAGATGAGATATCATAAAAATTTAGAATTCAATCTGGACATTTTTGTATCAAAAGAAATAGTTCAACTTCATAAATTTTATTGTGCAGCTGCCATGTGTCCACACTTTTCTAGGCACTGAGACCTCACCAGTGAGCAAGACACAATCCCTTCCCTCAAACAGCTGACAAAAGCCCTGAACAGAGATTTAGACCATCACGTGATACGGGCACTGCAGAAGATGTGAGAGAGACAGATGGCAGGTTTCATCTTCAGCCTTGTTGTGAGGAAAGCCTAACTCAAGCTGATGACGACTGAGTTGCCTATTAACTGATGAGTAGATTTTAGCCATCTCTTGGGAACAATGGTAAAGGAAAAGCATTAAAGGAAGGAGGTACAGCATGAGCAGAGGCAGTTTTACAGAGATCCAGCAGTTCAGGGCTGCTGGACCATAAGGCATAAGAGAGGAAGTGGCAAGAGATGAGGCTTGGAGAAATAAGCAAAAGCTTTTATGTAAAGGGATTGTCTTCCCTGTAAAGGATCAAGGAGCTTGGGCTTTATCCTGCAGATAGTAGTTTTCAAACTACCTCATCATCAACTTGACCTGGAAAGATTCTTTATCTTAGTATAGATTCCAGCCCCACCCCATACCTCTGAAACAGTTATTGTTTCATTAACCCAGGACAGTATTTGTAATGTATCATTTACAAAGAAAAAATTCCTGTTAAAGAGAAAACTAAAAAATATATTATAGAAACAAGTCTATCAGTGATCCCAATAAACATAAATAAATTAAAACTACTTATAAAAATATAAAACTCTCAAGTTGATTTAATATCTTTATGACAAATCAACAGATTTCTAATAACAAATAATAGATGTGAAGTTTCTTAACCTGGTAAAGTTATGCAGTAAAAAGCATCCATTATTTTGAATCTTTAGAAACTTCCCCGCTAAATTCAAGGACAAAACTGGGACACCTACCATCACTATTATTCAACATTCCAAAGGCATGAACACTTTCAGCTATACCATGATACATAATTTTAAAATAATTTGAAGAAAAGCATTAATATAATAAAAATAAAGTAAGTCTTAAGGATTTATAATGAAAGCAACAGTTTTCTGTCTCACCCATTCCCTATGCATTCTTACATTCCAAAGGCAACTTTAAATTCTCTCCAGTTTTACTTCTGAGACTAACGGTAATTTCCATTAGTCTCAATAGGTTTGCGTACTAAATCAAATACAATATCAGCTGACTCTTTAATATGAAATATAATATTTATTTCACTGTATCCCTATCTCTCCTCATACTTATCTCTCCAATTTTTTATAGATACATTATTTTATCTTCTTAGTTATTTAAATTGTGGCCGAATCTTTATTTTTTATTCTGTCAATTTTTAGAAAGTTCTTTAGACACTTCCAAGAGGTACTGGCAGGCAAGGCTTCCTACGGTAATGATGAATAAAAGTGATGAAGGCAGGGATCCTTGTCTTTTCCATAAATCAGGGAGAAAACTTTAACTATTTCACCATTGAAAGTGATATTTGCCATTTGTTTGTTTTTGGCAGATTTCATGTAGCATACTATGGAAATAAACTTTTATTCCAAGTTGGCTAATAGTTTATATCATGAAATGGTTATTGAATTTTATCAAGTTCTTTTTCTAAGTCTATTTAAACAACTCAATGATTTCCTCCTTTATTTTATGAATGTGTCTCATCAAATTGATAAATTTTCAAATGTTAAACCTAACTTAAATTCCTGAAGTCATTTCAACTTGGTCATAATGTATTATTATACTTTTATGTATTTCTGCATTTGGTTTACTAATATTTTCTTTAGGATTTTTACATCTCTGTTCTTGAAAGATTAATCTATAATTTTCCTTTATTAAGATGTCCTTGTCAAGTTTGTATCAAGATTGTGCTGGCCTCCTAAAATGAGATGAAATATGTTCCCTTTATTCCTATTCTTTCAAAGAATTAGTGTAAGATTTGTGTTATATTTTCTTTACATCGGTGAAGGCTTATGGAACTGAGATTTTCTTTGTGGGATGGTTTTGTATTACAAATTCCATTTCTTAATAGATGTAAGAGTATCCAGACTTTCTACTTCTTCTTGTGTCAATTACAGTGGGTTGTATGGATTTTTATATTTTTGTCTATAACTTATTTTCATACTAACATCTGTAATTCTCTAAATATTTTTCAAATATTTTCATGATACATGGTGATATCCCCCTGTTTCCTTCTTGGCATTGGTTGCTTGTACCTTCTCTCTATCACCCTTTATTCTTCTTGATCATTTTTTTCCCAGGGATTTATCTATTTCATTAGTATTATCATAGAATGTTCATTTTCAGTTGTACATCTTGCTTCTGTTTTATTGAATTTTTTCCCTTACTTTTGTTTTTTTCTTTCATCTACGTTTTTAGTGTATAATTTTTTGTTTCCTTTTTTCTTATTAAATTTATTGAGGAATAATTTAGTTACAATAAACTGCACCCATTAAATATCATTTGGAAAGTTTTGACAATTGAATACACCCATGAAATCACCTCCACAATCAAGATATAAATATCTCCATCATCCCCAAAAGTTTATCTGTGCCCCCTTGCAAACCTTCCCTTTCTCTGTGCCCAGTCACAACCAACCACTGGAATGTGCTTTGTTGCTATAAATAAGTAGGCATATGAAATCATATGATATGTACTACTTTGTAAATAGCTTCTTTCACTCGGTATAATGATTTTATAATTCAGGTAGGTTGTTATTCATACCAATTATTGGACATTTATATTGTTGAATAATATTCTATTGTATAGATATACCATGTTTTGTTTATCTAATTCACCTTGCAATGATGCTCTGTTGGGGTGTTTCAGTTTCTGTCTAAGGTGAATAAAGCTGCTATGAATATTCACGTACAAGTCTTTTTATGGACATATATTTTCATTTCTGTGGAAGAGCTAGGTAGTAAAATAGGTATGTATATAATATCCACCCCCCCAAGATGACTCCCTCGTCTGTTTGCTCATTGTTTTCACTCATTGTTTGCGTTCATTTTCTGCCTTTTTTTTTTTTGTTTGGTTGTCTGCTTGTTGGTTTTTTTTTGCTCATTGTCTGCTCATTGTCTATTTATTCTTTAGGAGTCACTGGGAACCGAACCCAGGACTTCCCATGTGGGAGGCGGGCGCTCAACTGCTTGAGCCACATTTGCTCCCCTGTTTATAATTTTTGAAGACACTGCAAACTGTTATTGCAAAGTGTTTGTACAGCAGGGTTGAGAGTTTACTTGCCCCACATCCTTACCCTCGATCTTATCAAGCATTTTTATTTCAGCCATTATAATGATTTGTAGTGGAGTCTCATCGTGGTTTTAGTCTGCATTTCCATGATTACTCATGATGCTAAACAGTTTTTACATGCTTATTTACTGTTAAAAACTCCAACTGAGTTTGAATAAGTATGTATCCTTTTCCTTAATTCTATCAAGTTTTGCTTTATGTATTTTTAGGTTTTATCAGAGACTGCATATATATTCATAAATTTTATGTTTTCTTGATGAATTGATCTTTTATCACCATGAAATGTCCCTATTTGTCTTTTGTAATATTTTGTCTTGAAGTCTATATTTTATATGACATTAATATAGTCATTCCAACCTTCTAATACTTACTGTTTACATGGTATATCTTTTTCCATCTATTTACTTTCAACCTTTCTATATTGTTAGGTCCAAAGCTCAGCTCTTATAGATAACATATAGTTAGTTCTTGTTTGTCTGTTCACTGTGAAAATCTCTCAATCTGAATGTTTACTCCATTAATATTTATCATATAATCATTAATATGTCTACATTTAAATGCACTACTTAATTATTCTTTATCTTATTATTTCTTCTGTTTTTGTTCTACTGTTTTCTCTTTCCTACTTTCATTTGTATCAATTAATTATGTTTTGGAACTACATTTTAATATATCTATTAGCTTTTTGCCAACATCTCTTTGCACCTCTTTTTCATAGTTGTTCTAGAATTTACAATTTATATCTTTAAATTTTTACAGTCTATTTAGAGTTACTATTATACCATTTTACATAAAATGTTACAAACTTGCAACCATACAGGTCCATTTGCACTCATTCTCTGTCTTTTAAATTATAGTTGTCCCATGTATTTCATCTATATATATTATAAACTACACAAAACAATATTATCAGTTTCATTTTAAACCATCTTAGATGGCAAAGAAATAGCAGAAATGTTAGTAATTTTTATTTACCATGTATCTCCCATTTCTAATGTACTTCAATTATCTCTAAAAATCTGAGCTCTCCTCTAATATCTTTTCTCTTCAACTTGAAGAACTGCCTTTAGCAGTTCTTGCATGTGGTTCTGGTTATGAATTTCCTTAGATTTCTAAAATTTGAAATGCCTTTATTTGGCCTTTATTCTTGAAGTATATTTTTGCTTAATATAAAATTCTAGTTTAGAATTTCATTTTTCTTTAAACATTTTAAAGGCATTTTTTTAAAAAAAACGTTTGTTATATTTGGGGCTTGCTTAGCTTCTTGCATCTGTAAATTTGGGGAGTTTGGAGCATTATATGTTAGGATAGTTTTTCTGTCCCATTCTTTCTCTTCTGGAACTCTAGTTTCCCACCTGTCACAGCTTTTGAAAATTTCCTTCAGGTTTATGATAATCTCTTCACCTTATTTTGAATAGTTCCTAACTATTATTCAGAGTAGATAGTTTCTATTGATTTACACTCACATTCACTGGCCCTTTTTTTTCTATCACCATTCTTCAATTCAATTTAGTTCTAAAATGTCTGCATGATTCTTTTCATATTTTTCTGTTTTGCTGTTGAAATGTTTATCATTTCATTCTTTACCAGTATATTTTCCTTTTTCTCACTAAGCGTAAATATGATAGCTGCTTTATAGTTCCTATCTGATGATTCCGAAATGTGAGTTGTCTTTTCACCCTGAGACAGGATCACATATTTCTGGTACCTCATATGTTGGGTAATTTTGGATTGTATCCTAGATATTGATTATCTTATGTTGTAGAGATCCTGGATTCTGTAATATTGCCGCAAAGGGTATCAAAGTTTTTATTTTAAAAGGCAATTAACTTGCTAAACTCATATGTCATGCCTATGGCACGTGACTTCAGATCTCAGTTCAGTTTTTAAGTATAGCATTAAGGTGCTTTAAATTTTTCCCATCCATGATTAGTTCAGGGGTCAGAAAAAAGCTTGGACGGAGTATAAATACATAATTTGCAGAATTTGGGATTCTTCTCACTCTCCCTCCTTTCCAGGGTTTCCTGCTTGCTCTCCACTTACCCTGTTTGTTTTGGCTCCTTCTTCTGATTCCTTTAGCTTGAAAGACAGTGGCTTTTAGTAAAATTTTAGCTGTCCCCAAGGAAAACCTGCAAAAAAAGTAGAAACTCACTGTCTTCTTCTATGCATGTATGTATGCATATGTAGAAAGAGAAAGAGAGACCCTAAAATTTCCTATTTTAACTACTGTCAAATATACAAATCAGTGCTGTTAATTACAGTCATAATACTGTGCTACCATCATCACCATTATCAAAACTTTTCCATTACCCCAAACCGAAACTGTGTACCAATAAAGTTTTAACCCCCTTTTTCCTACCCCCACCACAACCCATGGTAACCTATATTCTAGTTTTTAACTCTATGAATTTGCACACTCTAATTATTTCATTTAACCGTGAGTATACAGTATCTGTCCTTTTGTATCTGGCTTATTTCATTTTCATTCAAATTCAGTTCTCATTCTTATTGGTCCTCTGAATGTATACTGTGTCTTTTTTCTCTGACTTTTTGCTTCTGATTTTCAGCATTATGACTTGATGTGCTTAAGTGTTTTGTTTTGTTTACTCTTGTTTAGAGTTTGCCAAATATCTTGAAACTGTGATTTGATGTCTCTCTCTCTCTTTTAATTTGTCACTATTTCTTCAAATATTTCTTTTCCCCATGCTCTCTCTCTTTTCTTTTTAATCTCCGTTTATATATTCTCTGTGTCTTTTATATTCTATCCTTTCATTTCTCCACACTTCAGTCAAGATATTTTCTTCTAAAACATCAAGGTCACTAACTCTATTAGTAATGTTCTCTTTTGCTGTGACTATTTTGATGTTAAGCACATCCATTCAATTCCTAATTTCAGTCATTTTTTGCACTCTAGGATCTCCACTTGATTAGCTTTTTATCATTTTTACTTATCTGCCAAAATCCCCCACTTCATCATGTAATTCCTTTTAACCACCTTAATTTTCAATCTCAACTAATTTTCTCCAGATCTGCTGTTAACCTCTCATGTTAGCATTACCATAGATTCATTCTAGGGCTTTATTTCATAACATCCACTTCCTTAGTTTTATCCCCAGAGTCAATGATCTACATTCTCAAATAACTTTCACAAGAACAGTGAATAAGACGTAAAATTTTTGAATTTTTTTAATTTAAAATTTGCTTTTTTACCCCTGATCAATAAATACTTCAGTTGAGTCTCCAAAAAATGTGTTTAAAATCATTTTCCACATGAATTGTTTTATATATCAGTGTGCAACATTGCTACTGGGAAGTGTGATACTAATTTTTTTTCTTTTTCATTTCGAGGTGAATTTAAAGAAGCATGTAGGGTCACCTGGAGCAGCTCTCCAAGAGACAGAAACGATCAGCCTTCTGTTTTCAAGACTTTATTCTCCTGATCTTTCCCAGTAAAATAGACTCCTGTCTCTGCTGAATTTTCATTTTGCATATAATGGCATATAGCTCTTTGTGTTTGAGTTTATTTTTCCACATGTCAACATATTTCCAACTACTTTCAGCCTCCCAGAAAGTTTTATTTCTTTCCTTTTCAGTTCCCAACCCAGTCTGGTGGTTCACCTCACTGTTTTGGGGCTTATTCTTTGTGGGTTTTTTTTTTTTTTTAACTTTCCTTTCTGCATGGTATCTTAAAGAATGAAAAGTAAATGAGTATTCTTTCACTCTCTTGAATCAGAACTCCATGTCACTCTTAAAATGAATAAATGAGAAAATGAAGGAAAGGACATTTCATTGTAGTCTCAATTATTTTGAGAATCATTTGTAACATCATCATGACATATCTCAACTTTTCTCAGGATTCCTCACTCTACTATTTGTTATGCCATTTTGTTTTTCATTCTTGGATATATAATGAGTGCAGATTAGATAAAATGGTTGTAAACTGATCCTATCTGTCTACATTTCTTTCAAAATTCAGGAGTCTTGTTATTTCCCAAAGAAGTTGGGATAAAAGGTATTGACCAGAAAGTCACTGGTAAAATTTTAATATTTGAATCTCCATAAATTCCTGAATAGAGATGAATTTCTAATGCCTTTAATGACTGGCACTAGAGAATTGAGAAAACTTCAAAAACTACTCTCATCAATCATGCATGACAGTTCTTTAACCAGGCACATATTAAAGGATTTAACAACTTCTTATGATGTGTGCACCTTGAAAATTTTAGTTTGATTTAAAAGATCTCACTAGGATATAATTAATTCAGAATTCAGAGCCTTTTGCATAATTTAGAAGCAATTATAGTTTAAGGAACTAATAAGTCAACTTTTCAATCTCAAACAAAAAAACAAGCTGGAAAAATAGAATTAATCACTGGCGATTACTGAGTTAAAATATCTAACTTATTACCTGAAATATTCCCACATAATATTGCATTCAACTTTAACTGAGCCAGTAATTGTAAGCATAATTAGGGATGTGCAGGCATGAGAAACTCAAAAGATCATAAACACATCAAGTTACTATTTTTAAAAAAGTCAAATTTTTCTACCTATAAAGTTTGTAATGCTCTTTGTAAAGAGTTTGTGAATACCTGTGAAATGTGATTTTAGTAGTAGTTCTTAATAAGCATTTTTTTACTATTTTTGAAGTTAGGCCTGAAAAATCAATAGTAATTATCTTATTTGTTCTCTTACATATTTTTTTTAACATTTCATCTGTGATTTTGTTTATATATAAATTGGATTAAGCATTTTAAAACAACCAATAGGCCAAGTATAAATCCTTTTTAATGTCTCAGTACCAGAGCATGGAATTATCCTCTTTTAGTTACCATTATATTTGAAAATAATAAAAGTCACAACAGACTTTTTATTAATTCAAACTAGCTTCCTGATTAGTCCACATACATGAGACTTCTATTATACCTAACAGCAACTTTGAAACCACTTCTCGGATATACTTTTTTTCCAAACACTCTTTAAGATCATGAAATGAAAAATCTTTCTATAATCCAATGATAAGGAAAGTTAAGAGATTTAAAGATAAGATATGAAAATGTATTCATCAGGAGAGAAAGTATATTTCACTTTAAACAAAATGTATTTCTATGGCTACCTATAAATTGAAGAAAACAGTATCACTGTTTTTCTCTTAGGTTTTGTGCAAATAAATTTCCAGTTCAGGTAGGTTCAAAATGTTGCCACCAGTTCTGTACATTGTTCCTATCTTTTCTCAGTTATTCTAAAAACTTCCCGAAAATGAATTTTGGAACTTTTCTTTTTGATGATCACAACAATTAAATACAACTACTCTTATAACAACAACTAAATTGTTCTTCCTATTTTAAGAAAATAGTTCAAAGTTAGAATGAATAAGGTATTTTTAAAATATCAGTTCTTTTAATATTATGATAGCATCTAGTATATATTAGGCATTAGTAAATGTCTCCAGAATGTTCAGCATGAGAGTGATAAAACCTCAACACAAAGGATGAGATTAACTCTTGGTTAAAAAAGGGAAAAAAAAAAAAAAAGCAAACAAAAGATTTGGGAAATGGTTAAGTCTAATAAAGAATGATCAAGTTTTCCCCTTAAGACCTGAATCTGAACACAGCAAATGAGATCTTAGCAATTATCTTAAAAAGAAGAAAAAAGCACGAGCCAGTAGCCTGTATATTGTCTAGCAAAAGATGAGCTATCACCAAGTAGAAGTTTGGACCAGCAAAGTCCAGGCAGAGGGAAGGTGGTCTGGCCATTGGTTATTATGTCCTTGGAGGAAAGATGAGTGGGTCACAATTTCAAACCTTGTTGTCACTAATTACAAACATTTTTCAACAGCTACCTTTTCTCTGATTCCCTGTATATCAAATGCATTTCTCATAATAATCTAGCATCCACATAGACTTTCCTAGAAAGGAGAGGATGTGCTACCCAAAATATAAATTCCCTAATGCATTATTTTGTTAACTATGTCATTCTAAATTAACAAATTAGTATTCTTGTTTTTATAACTATCTCTTGAGAGCCTAGTTATGGAAAACCAGTGTCACCAAGTTAGCTCAGTGAGAACACTGACAAAATTTGAGTCTCTAAGCCTGAAAAACTAAGGACTCACACCTAGATCATCATCTTGTAAGGCCCAAATAAAGAAGTCAGCTGGACTTCCTTTCTGACATCTCAGATATCTATATTATCTCTTTAATTTCATAGGTACGAAATGGAATTTAATTGTGTAATTTGTGTAATTGTCCATTTTTGTATTTGTTTTATTTATTGTTCATTTACTCAACAAATATTTATTGGACAATTATACAATTGTATCAGGCATCATGCTAAACACTGATATGCCAAACAGACTTTGGTATACACTATGATAGAGCTTTTTCTTTTTTTACTTTTTTATCCATTTTAATCCCTCCTCCCCCCGCCCCCCGTTTTTACTGTTTTGTGTCCATTTGCTGGGCAATTCTCTGTGTCTGTTTCCTGCCCTCTCTTCTCATCCTTCTCCTCCTGTCTTCACCTGGATTTGATCCTGGGAACCTCCGATGTAGGAGAGAGATGTTATGCCACCTGTGCTACCTCAGTTCCTGTTTTTTCGGTGCGTCTCATCTTGACTCTCCCTTGTGTCACTCTCCTGTTACATCATCATCTTGCTGCATGGCTTGGCAGGGCCTGGCATGCTCATACGTGGGGCCTGGTGATGGCGCCCGTGCGTGGGGTCTGGGGGCTTGCCTGCTCGCAGGGCCCGATGGCATGTCCACGTATGGGGCCTAGCGGCCTGCGTGTCTTCTATATTTTTCTTTATTTTTACTGAGATGTCCCGGGGATTGAACCCAAGTCCCTCCATATGGGAGACAGATGTCTAACCATTTGAGCCACATCTGCCCCCCTATGATAGAGTTTTGATTCTATAACTAACAGTTGTTGGATATTGAGCATGTATTAAGAGTCAAGCATTGTTCTAAGAACTTTTGTAAGGATTATTTCTTTTACTCTGTACAACCACTCCAAGAGTATTGTCCTTCTTACAGATGAGGAAACTGAGGAGGAAAAAGATTAGATAACTTCCCAGAATCACACAGTTGAGATTATAGGTCAGAGTCAGAGCCCATGTACTATAAAGATTTACCTGGAAGGAAGAAGATAAATGAATCACTCAAAATAGGCAAATATAAATGGTAACTAGTCCTACGAAAGAAAATGTATAATTATATAGAGTGAAGGGGAGAGTGGTGTGAAATAAGACCAGATATTTAGGCAGGGGCAAATCATGAAGGGTTTTGTGCCAGTCACTTAAAAGTTTTAGCAAGAAAGAGATAACCTCTTTTAAGGAACATTCTGGCCACAACGTGGAGAACAGAATTGAAAAGGGCATGAGTGGAGCTGATTTTGGGAAGATGGTAGAATAGGGAGCTCTAGGACTTAGTCCTTCTACCTACTATATTAATAGTAGGAGACTTCATGTACCATTTTCAATAATAGATAGAACATCTAGTCAGATCAATAAGGAAATATAAAATATGAATGATACACTAAACCAACTTGACCTAACTGACATCTAGAAAACTTCATATAACAAAACACATTACACAGTCTTCTAAAGTGCACATGGATCATTCTCCAATATAGACTATATGTTAGGTCACAAACAAGTCTCAATAAATTAAAAAATATTGATATAATACAATATATATTTTCTGACCACAACAGAAAGAAGCTAGAAATCAATAACAGAGGGAGAAATGGAAAATTCACAAATGTGGTAATTAAACAACATACTCTCAAACAGCAAATGGGTTAAAAAGGAAATCATGAGCAAAATTAGGAAATATTTTGAGGCAAATGAAAATGAAATGACAACATACCAAAACTTATGGAATGCAGTGAAGGCAGTACTGAGGGGGAAATTTATAGCTCTAAATGATTACATTAAAAAAGAATAAAGACTTCAAATCAGAGACTTAACTTCAAAACTAGAAGAACTAGGAAAAGCTGAGTAAACTAAACCCAATGTAAACAGAAAGAAGGAAATAACAAATATTAGAGCAGAGAAAATGAAATAGAAAGTAGAAACATAATAGAATTACAAAATCAAAAGTTGGTTCTTAGAACAGATCAATAAAATCAACAAACCTTTAGCTACACTGATAAAGAAAAAAAAGAGAGGGTACAAATAACAAAAGTCAGAAATGAAAAGAGGGACATTAATGACAAAACTGCTGAAATAAAAAGGATTATAATACAATACCATGAATAATTATAAGTCAAGTTAGATACCCTGGCTGAAATGGACAAATTCTTAGAAACACTCAAAGTACCTTCATTGACTCAAGAAGAAATAGAAGATCTCAACAAATCAATTACTAGTAAAGAGATTGAATCAGTCTTCAAAATTTTCCCAAAAAGGAAAGACCCAGGAACAGATAGCTTCACGGAGAAATTCTACCATACGTTCCAAAAAGACTTAAATTCAGTTCTGCTCAAACTCTTCCAAAAAATTGAAGCAGAAGGAATACCCCTTAATTCATCCCACAAGGCTATCACCCTCATACCTAATCCAGATAAATATACCACAAGAAAAGGAAACTACAGACTGATATCTCTTATGAACATAGATGCAAAAATCCTCAACAAAATACTAGCAAACCAAATACAGCAACATATTAAAAGAAGTATATATCATGATTGGGGGGATTTGTCCCTCAACTGCAAGGTTGGGTCTACATAAGTAAATCAATTAATGCAATACACCACAGTAACACAATGAAGGGAAAAAAATACACATGATCATTTTATTTGATGCAGAAAAGGCATTTGACAAAAAACAGCACCCCTACTTGATAAAAACAAAACAAAACACTTAAAACACTAGGAAAAAGAAGGAAACTTCCTCAGATGATAAAGGGCATATATGAAAAGCCCATGGCTAACATCTACTTAATGGTTAAAGACTGAAAACTTTCCTTCTAAGATCAGAATCATGACAAGGATGTCCACTGTCACCACTGTTATTCAGCATTGTACTGGAAGTTCTTGCCAGAGCAGTTAGGCAAGTAAAAGAAATAAAAGTCAACAAAATTGGAAAGGAAGAAGTAAAACTTTCACTATTTGCAGATGACATGATCCTACATACAGTGAGTCCTGAAAAATCTACAATAAAGCTTCTAGAAATGATAAATGAATTCAGCAAAGTGGTGGGTACAAGATCAATGCCCACAATCAATAATCAGAAGAAGAAATCAAGGAAAAATTTCCATTCACAATAAATAAAAGAATAAAATATCTAGGAATAAATCTAAGGAAGGATGTAAAGGATTTGTACACAGAAAACTATAAAATCTTGCTAAAAGAAATCAAAGAAGACCTAAATAAATGGAAATTCATTCCATGTTCATGGATTGGAAGACCAAATATCATTAAGATGTTAATCATCAAATTTTTATGGAAGGGTAAGGGGGCCCAAATAGCTAAAGTCATCTTGTAAAAGTAGAATGAAGTTGGAGGACTAATACTGACCAATATTAAAACATATTACAAAGCCACAGTAATCAACCCAGCATGGTACTTGCACAAGGATAGACATATATACCAATGGAATTGAACTGAGAGCTCAGAAATCAACCTTCACATTTATGATCAACTGATTTTTGACACAGGGGCAAAGACTGCTCTCTTGGGAAAGAATAGTCTCTTCAACAAGTGGTACTGGGAGAATGGGATCTCCATTTGAAAAAAAAAGAAAGAAAGAATGAGAACCTTTACGTCACATCTTATACAAAAATCAACTCAAAATGGATCAAAGACCTAAATATAAGAGCCAGAACTATATAACTACTAGAAGAAACCATAGGGAAGCATCTTTAGGCCCTTGTGTTAGACAATGGTTTCTTAGACTTTTATACCCAAAGAACAAGCAATGAAAGAAAAAATAGATAAAATTATTTTGGTACTTCATAAAGATGAAAGATGTTTGTGCATCCATGGACTTCATGAAACCAAAACAACAGCCTACAAAATGAAATTAAATATTTAGAAACCACATATCTGATAAAGATTTAATACCCAGAATATATAAAGAAATCCTTCAACTTAACAACAAAAAGACAAATAACCCAATTTTAAAAACTGGCAAAGGGTTTGAATAGATGTCTCTCCAGATCAGATAAACAAATGGCCAGAAAGCACCTGAAAAGATGTTCAACATCATTAGCTATCAGGGAACTGCAAATCAATACCACAATGATATCCCATTTCACATCCATTAGAATGGCTACTATTAAAAAATGGAAAATGACAAGTGTTGGAGAGGATGTGGAGAAATAAGGACACTCATTCATTGCTGGTGGCAATGTAATATGCTGCAGCTTCTGTGGAAGGCAGATTGACAGTTCCTCAGAAAGCTAACTACCATATCATATGGCAATCCCACTACTAGGTGTATACCCAAAATAATTGAAGGCAGGGACTCAAACAGATGCTTGCACACTGATGTTCATTGAGGCATTATTCAAAATTGCTAAAAGTTGGAAGGAACCCAAGTGTCCATCAACCAATGATTAGATAAACAAAATGTGAGATCTACATACAATGGAACAATATTCAGCCATAAAAAGAAATAAAGTCCTGATACATGCAACATCATGGATGAATCTTGAAGTCTACATGCTGAGTGAAATAAACCAGACACAAAATGACAGATATTGTATGATTTCACTGATTTAAAATAATTAGACTTGTAGAGTCATAATCTAGAATATAGTTTACCAGGGCACAGGGTGGAGATAGGAAATGAGAAGTTAGGGCTTAAAATATACAGGGTTCCTATTGGGAATGATGGAAATGTTTTGGTAATGGATGGTGGAAATGGTAGAAAAATACTGTGAACACAATTAACAGTATTGAAACACATATCTGTATGTCTTGAAAGGTGAAATGTTAGAATGTATATAAAGTAACAGAAAAAATGTTTTAAAAATGCCCATGGGACTATACTATCAAATAGTGAACCCTAAGTTAAACCATGGACTATAGTTAATAGGACAATTACTAAAATGTGCTAACATCAATTATAACAAATGTTCCACGGCAATGCAAGTTGTTAATAGGGTAGTATTTGGCAATCCTGTATTTTATGCATGATTGTTCTGTAAACCCAGAATCTCTCTAATAAAGAAAAAAGAAATTCACTTCTCAAAAAACCAGAAAAATGGATGAGGCATGAGTGGAGGTGGAGAGACCATTTAGGAGGTTACTGAAGCAAGGTGAGGAAAAACTGTACTGGAGATAGTGGAGATAGGCAGAGTGAACTGTTTCATGTGCCTTAGGATATAATGCCAACAGAACTTGTAGAGGTTTAGAAGACAGGGATGTGTCACTGGCAATTTCTAGGAATCTGGCTTGCTGGATGAATGGATGTTAATGCCATCCCCTGAGACAGAGAATGCTAGAAAATAATCACATCTTCTAAATTACATTTGCAAATCCTTCCTAACACCTCATTTCTTCAATATATCAAATCGTCAATTGGTTCTTCACATTCTGACAGTCCAAATGTGTATTTCAATTAAGCCTGCTTTCCAGGTCTCACTATAGGTCTATGCTATTGCCAGAAGGAGAGGATATATAGGGAATGATCTCGCTTAGCCTGAAATAGTTCCCATTTGCTCCTTCCTGCACTCTGAAACCTGCTCCCCTTCTTGTCTTCCCCACTAGCTCTTTACTTCCTTCATTATCCAAAATTTCCTGCGGGCTTACTCTATAGCACATATTGTACACTTGAAAGTCAGATCATTAGTCCAGATTCCACTCAGCAGCACCTCTCCAGGAAATCATCTCTCTCATACCCCTATATTATTTGTAGTCCCCCAAATCTTTGCTTCAACCTATTTTATAAGAATTATGTCATTTGTTTTGAATTCTATCTTCTTATTGGTCTACTGCACCCTCCACCCTATTTCTAAAGATAAAGCCTCTGTTGTCCCTACTTTGCTAGTGCCAAGCATAGTTTGTTTTGTCCATAATAGAGGTTGCATTTGTTATTGGAATTATATTGATTAGAGATTCATATAATATATGGAGCTGATGATAACAACAACAACAATAATAATAGCCGTCTACTCTAATACCTGAATAGGTATGCAGATTCCTATCAAGAAAAATTTGATTGACCATGAGTGTTCAAATATATTAGAAATCATTGCAATGAAATCGATGATGAATTTTAACTGTAGAAACTAGATATATACACTTTTCTAAGTTCTGATACTTCTTGTAATATGTTTCTTTTTTGGACATTCCAAATATTTCCACATCACTGATTAAGCGGCTCCAGTTTACAGTAACTCAGGGAGGCATTCAACCAATGCAGAAAATCATGCTTCAATAAGTGAGAGAAGAGCTTAATCTTCATTTTAGATCCATGCCCTACATTTTCCAATAGCAGTAATGACTGTCTTCATGGCAGCTGTTTTCTACAGTTTCATCAGCTGATCTTCAGTATTTCAGTTCCTTGGAAACATAAAAACTAAAATTCATTTTCCTGAAAACTATGAAAATAAGACGAAACAGTAGTCAAAACTAAAACAATCAGCTGTAAGAGTTGTATCCTCTGTCTGGCATTAGAACTATTACTGGTTACCGAAATGAGGGATCAGTTACATTAGTAATTCATCATTAGCCTCAGGGAATTGTACCACAGTGTTCTCATGACTGACTGCAGTGGAGTGGAGGTGAAATCACAGAAAGAAGGCTGTGAAGGGTGCAGTTTTTTGGGAGCTGTGATGCTTCCAAAAATCAGTCCATTAACAGGCACTAATCCTGAACCTGAAACAGAGTAGGGGCCAGGGCAGGGCATTTACTTGAAGACATTTTCTAACTTAGTGACCTTGGACAAATTCCCTCCTCTCCCTGTGCCTTCATTATCTCCTCTGAAAAATGGGGACAACATAGTTCCCATCTCTCAATGTTGCTGTGGATTATGACTTAACAAATGAACATTGCTTTGGACAGTGACTGGCATATGGTAACTATTGTTAAGTGTTGTTTTTGCTTTGTTTGTTTTTATCCTGAGATGGCTTCCATTTAATTCAGTTAATTGTCTCTTACAATCTTGTGCAGGTCTACCATGGGGTGGAAGCCAAAAGGGCTCTCTAGTGCCTTCATTCACCCTCCTCCAAGGCTCCTTGGTAGGTTTGGGACTGTGGCTCTGCTTTTTGTGGCTGATCAAAGGGGCATGTTTTCCCCACTCATTAGAAAACAACCTCCCTCTGATTGTCCTCTCTTCAACCCCTTTCCTTCCAAATCCCAGAGTCTCCTGTCTTTTTCTCTTCATCTCCTGATAAGTGGTGACATTCTTTTGGTGTCACTGGTTCCTATCTGGATAGGGCTGGGAAAATGCGAGTGAGGAGTATAGGTGAACATCAATTAGAAGGTCTTTATAATTGTCAAGTTGGAGTTCATCTTACTGTTTCTTAAAAAGAGCTTTTGTCTTTTCATTACCTTGATTTTGTTGTCCTACCTTTGGGGTCTTCCACACCCCAAAAATGGTCCTTGGAAAAGGATGGTGGTAAGGAAGAAAAACCCTTCCCCAACAAATCCAAGGTAATCTTGAAAAAACTGAAATAAAATCATGCCAATTCCTGCTTCAAACATACCCATGGCTTCTCCTCATATTTAGGAGAAAATTCAAACTCCACACTATGGCCAGCATCTGTGATCTGGCCTCTGCCTGTTTTTTCCACCTCAACTCTCACCATTTTCTCCTCCTCTGCACATTATTGGCCTTTCTTCAGTCCCTGATGAGTTTTAATCTCTTTGCTGCTTCAATGAACTTTCCTGAAAGTATTTTCTGTCCCATCTTTCCCTGAATAACTCTTTTTTTTCTGTCAGGTTTCAGCTTAATTGTCACTTATATTGCAAGGTCTTTCCTTTCCTGACCCCTCCATCTAAACTAAGTTTTGTGCATTTTCAAGCCCCTTGTATTTTCCTCTAGAGCATTAGTCATAATTTAAAATTATATATTTGTAAGTTGGATAGCATGTTAAATGTCTACCTCCTGCAGTAGGCTCTGCATACAGGCATGGCCCAAGTCTGTCTTGCTCACTGCTGAGGCATGGTGTCATGTGCATATTTAATGAATAAATGTATCCATGGATTCCTAGTATTGTGGGTATTGTGGAAAATACCTGAAAGAGTGGTATTTAGTGTTCTAAAGGGCTTATAAGCTCTGGCATTTGGCCATTTACCTCTCTGAGCCTTATTTTTTCATTGGTAAAATGTAGTTGCTTTCCTCAAAGACTAATGATAACTCTTATGAGAAGTCCACAGTACTAGGCCAGATTCTTAGTCAACATCAGGGACACTCATCTGGCTTTCCTGCTGCCGCTCTTGCCTCCTACAGTCTGTTTTCACAGCCAGGTGAAAAGGCAGGTCAGATCACACCATTCCTCTATTGAAAACTCCCTAATGTGTCCTAATTTCATCCAGAATTCCTTGGGAACACAGCCCTGTGATCTGCCTTTTCTCTTCCCACCCTCCCCAGACTTCCTCTCCTACTCGTCTCTCCCTCCCCGCCCCCTCCAGCCACCTAACCCCCTTACTGATCCTCTATAACACGGGGCATACCTCCACCTCAGGTCCTTTGCATTTGCTGTCCCTTTTGCTGGGAAATTTTCTTCAGGTATTGGAATAGCTGGTTTCCTCAGCTTTTCCAGTGACTATACTATTTTAATTGCAGACACTCCTTGCCCCTGACACAACCCATCCTCCTTAGCTTACTTTACTTTTTGTCTTCCCACATATTCATTCTTCATACTTATTATGCTTCTAATCTGCCTCACCCCACTGGAATGTAAACTCTGTGAGAGCAGACATTTTTGTCTTTTATATTGATTGCTGTTTCCCCAACATCTAGAACAGGACCTGACCTATAATAGATGTTTAATAAATATTTTTGAATAAATAAATGAGAGCTATCATATTAGGATTATTATTATCATTATATGGAGATGAAATCAATTTTCCTATGGAACCCTCCTATTGGTCTTAGTTCTAGCCCCAGTTCCATAGTAGAACAGGGCTACATAGAATGAGTCGTCATGACTCGTGCAAAGCAATCTGTCCTTCAGAGAGTTAATATAAAGAAAAACAACTTGGCCAAAATTGTCTTGCATTCTGAGACAACTAGGGCTTTTTGCCATTTGGTTCCTTTTATTTAAAATGCCTGGTTTTGCAAAGGTTTTTTCAGAAGATCTCCTCTCTTTCCTGCCTTTCCCCACAAATACCAATTTATATATCTTATTAAAGAAGAATATTTAATTAAGTCACAAGTAGAGAAAATGTCAGGACTTCCTCACTCTTCCCTGCCCATCAGTCCTTGCCCTCAGGTTTCATTACATGATTGCAGAGCCTGCCTCCTTTACTTGTGTGTCCAGTCCATTCTGCCTTTCTAGATCTTGATTTCCTAATTTTGTCTTAAATAATCCTGCTGCTCCTCGGTCACTCACACTGATTTAGCTATTTGGCCTGATTAAGGCTCTGAATTGGATCTGTATTTGTCTTTTAGTACTTTATTTGGGTCTAGCTCTCCCAATCTTGTCCTATTACACGATGTTATAATTTCCTATTCCCCTTTAGGGAGGTCTTGGTGTCTGAGATTGGGCATAGGAGAGAAGAAGGAGCCATAACCGCAGTTATGTGGGTGGTGGGAGGATAATATACAATCCCTGGTGGGGTTTTACCATGAGACATAAAGGACAAAAAGACCCCTTTGGGTTGCAAGATTATTAAAGAAAATAAAAACTGGTGAGAAATGAAGATAGGTTTGTTTTATTTTTGTAATTCCCCTGAATATTTCCTGTGGGTTCATCCAAGGCAGGGAGATGATATATTTCTTTTTTTTTTTTTTTTTTTTTGTATTTTAAGCACTTATTATGTCATACAGATAAGTACGTAACAAACATTGAATAAATGTTTCTTGTTGAATATATTGATAAAGATACAGTTACTAAAGAAAAAAAGCTAGTTACGACAGCAGGACTTACTGTAAATCTGCAGTGGGTTATTCTTGTTGCTATATGATTGCTTTTCATTCAGAATTATATGAGTAAGCAATTAACATAGTCATAGGATGTGAGAAAAATGTTTAAGCAATGTTGATGAGGTCACTTTACCACACCTTCTATGGGAGAAAGAGAATTCATGCGGGAGAGAGGGTGCACACCAGCTCCCCAGTGGTTAAATCCTTAGAAAGCATCTCCCAAGGCTGTAGGAAGGATTAGCTTTGCTAATTCATTTATAGCACTTAGAGAAGGACTGCTGTAGGTGCTTAAGAAATGCTCATTATTATAAATGTTAGTTACTATTTTTATTGCCTTTTGAGCTTTTTAAGAAAATAGATTCCTGGGCCCAAGACTCTCATTCCATAAGTCCAGGCTCAGGCAACTTTAGTTTTAAAAACTCATCTGATGATTCTAAAGCATGTTGTTCACCTAGACCCCTTCTGTCCCAGGGAGCCTTGTGTACTAACAGAATGAGAAGAGGCATGGCTGAGAAAGTCTGTCATCTTTTGTACCAATATGGGCTAGAGGAAGATTAGAACATAACCCTTTTCACGCTTTGTGCTATTAGTCTTACCACTCTCAGTGATTCTTACACTTAGTATATTTCAGAGAGAGACAATCATAATGTTCAAAGACATTTCCACTCATGTCACCCTAGCCACCAGGTTTAGACCTTGGAAAATAAACTTAACATTTTTTATGATTGCATAGTGTGAACCAGAAGGATTGTGAGTTTAAAGGAAGACTTGGGTGTCTCTTAGGAGTTTCCAATGTGACATGCCCAAAATTGATTTAATTATCTCTCCTCCTAAATCTGTTTCTCTTACAGTGACCCCTTTCTTGGTTAAATGGCCCTACAATCCAACCAGTCTCTGAAACTAGAAACCTCAGGCTTATCACCATGTACTCCACCCTATTCACCTTCAAACAGTAGATTATTCATATATATCCAACCTCAGAAATTATTCCACATTGATTTCTGCTTTTCATAATGACTTGCTTCAGACTCTCCTCATCTCTTGCTGGGCCATGCAACAGTCCCCGGCCTGAACTTATTCACTTGCCAGGCTGCCATCTACACTGTACCATTCCCCTGAGTTAAACCCTCCACTGACCCCTCAATGCCTGTGGGATAATGAGCAATCACCTTGGTACAGACCTTAGTACTGGGAAGAAATATGTTAAGCAGTTAAAGAATGGTCTTTGGAATCCAGCAAAGCTGGGTTTAATCATGACTTCATCACTTCCTAGCTATGTGAACTTGGGAAATTAACCCAACTTTTCTGTGGTTCAGTTTCCTCATCTATAAAATGGAGATGTTAACAATGTCTTCACAGAGCCCTTGAGAATAATAAATTATATATAGTGCCTAACATACATAGATACATTGATACATAGAGTAGATGCTAAATAAATGGTAGTCATTGCCATGGATACTGTTACCATTAGTCATGGTGACATCACAGTCTGTCTTCAATTTATCTTCCCACTTCCCACTTTACTGTGTCTTCCCACTTTCTTAAATCCTTTCTATCCCAGTCACAATGAACTTCTCACCATTCCTGAACATGCCATTTACCATCTTAGTTCCGGGATTCTGCATATGCCATTATTTCTTACTAGGTTGTCCTGCTCCACATTCTCTGGATGGCAAATTTCAGTAAATATTAAATACACGGTTTGAATAGCACTTGTTCTATGAAGCCTTTTCTATTTAGTCCTCTTTCTAAGAGCACTCAGCTCACCTTCCCATTATAGATATAAGAACAAAGGATAGTGTTGTCAGGGTTGTTCTATTTTATCAAAGA
>JAQZBX010019246.1:0-33955 GCA_029593785.1 Cabassous unicinctus
TATATATATATATATTTTTTTTTAAAGGTGCTTAGACTACCTAAATATTACTCAGAAATTACAGGGATTCCCATGTTCCCCACCTCCCACACCTCCCACTACATCCCACACCACCATCCTTCATCCGTGTGGCACAACACCCGCAATGGATATACACATCCTGGGGCCTTGCCACCGAGCATAGACCACAGTTCACATCATAGACCACACTCTCTCCCACACAGTTCTGCATGGTATATTCTGATGGAAAATGGCCTACATCCATCGCAGCCACGCCACTCAGGACAACCTCCAAAGTCCCAAAAAAGCCCCTGTATTTCAACTGCCCCTCCTCTCCCTGCCCCAAAAACGTCCAGTGGCCACCGGCTCCACCTCACTGTTACAATTTCTTCCATTGCTTGAATTACAATATGAGTAACATCCTTTTTATCTCATTTTATGGTTCTGTTTACTATAGCATGTTCATTTAAATGTATATCTAAATTTTTTTAAAAATTAAGTGAAAGTAATATCCTTTACAATTCCTTTCAAAATTCCATGTTATATGATTGTCAGATAATGGTAGAATATTGTAAGTGCTTTGTTTGTATTTGAAACTTTGAGCTTTGGTTTGATTAATATTAAGTAGTAGGTACTCAATATTAAATGAATCAATGAATGAGTGAATAAATGAATGACTTGTTAGAATCTGGGAAAAATAAGGTGACCAACTTCTCCAGGTATGCCTGGGATTGTTTCTCTTTTAAAACTAAAAGTCCAACATTCTGGGAAATCCTTCAGTCCCAGCCAAACCTGAATGGTTGATCACTCTAGAAAATGTAAGTTTATCTTGCCTACTTTTTGCTTTGTTTTGGAACAAGTAAATAAAGTTCTATTGGAGCATAATCACTTCTATTCATTTATGGATTGTCTCTGACTGCTTTCACACTACAAGAACTGAGATGAGTAGTTGCAACAGACCTTATGGTTTACAAAGTCAAAAATATTCACTAGCTTGTCCTTTACAGAAAAAGTTTCGTGTTTTTACATTTCAAATTGTAACTTATAAATTTACACAATTAAAAGAGCATTATTTTTGAAAATTACCTTTTAAAATGTGTAATTAAACTTTATCAAGGATATCAGTTATGATTTTTGGATAAAATAAAATATTTTAATATTTTATGATCACTCATTATAAATCAGATGCTATGCTAAGTTTTAGAAATAAAGATAAAAATAAATTAGACTTTATTTGCACCCTTGGAGAACTCAGTCAGGGAAATAAGCAGGTAATGTTGGCAAAATATTAAAAAATTGTAAATAAATACAAATTTAACTAGGTTAAATATTTTAGAGGAGGTGGGATATGTTTTAAGATAGTGATTGTTTAAAAAAATTTTAACTTTAACTTTCTTTTCCATTAAAGTCTGTCCTTTATTCATTACCTCAATGTAGGGAAAGACCAGAAAATAGAAAAAAGCAGGAGTCATGGTTCCTTCTTAATTTCTTGCATGCAGATTGAGTCTTATACCTGCCACTTAGATAAACACTGCAGTTACTATGCTGTCCGATAAAGGTTTCCTTCAACATTCTCATGTGGTTTTAGGTTAGTGCTAGCTAGCATGGTAGAAACATGCAAGCAGGACCATTTAGAGAAAGATTTGGATTTGAATCAGGTTTGGAGAAGACGATGTCTTAGAATCAGAGTTGCTAAGCTCTTAGAAGAGTTTCTTAGTGAAAAAAAAAATAGACAGAGAGAGAGAATAAGTTGATCTAGATTGGAGAAATAAATGAGAAAATCTTGAAGTAAGGATAATAGAGGCTTATTAAAATCCTATTACACGAGGTTTGAACCCTGTATTCAGCTATGCTTGAATTTCGCTAGTGGACATTTCAGCAATGTGAACCATTAATCTCATTTTCTTTTTTTTTTTTAACTTATGCCTGTTTAAATTGAAGTTTCTATCACTTGAAATTGGTAAAACCCCAACTAATAAATAGTGCTTCTCAAAAAATTTCCCCTGAAATAGCAGAAGAAAATAAAATAAACCTGTGACTTTTTTGTTCTTCTTAATATCTCTGTGTTGTTTCTCAAAACAAAACAAAACACCTTACATGTGGCCTGTACTGGCCTATGTTCTATATACCTCATTCCATATAAAGTTTACAACAGCATTTTGCAATTGGTATTATTATTCCCATTTTACAGATGAGGAAACTGAAGTTCAGTGAGATTAAGTCGCTTAATCAAGGTCACAGAGCTATAGAATAAAGAGCCAGTATTAAAATCTAGCTCAAGTTTAATGACAAATCTTAATTATTATCCTGCTTCTCTATAATATCATGAATTAGAAAGGAAATGGAGCTGCGGTGGGAGGGAAGGGGCTGGCGGCAACAAAATCAGTATGTGCTAATAGATGTATCTCATACATCCGAAGGTAATGGAATATAGGGTTAAGTACAAAAGTAACAACAACAACAAAAGCAATCTCTACAATATGAGTATCTAATATGTATCAGACACTGTAAACTAAAACAAGTAAAAAGGGAAACCTGGAAGCCTGGAAATAACTACCAAGCTAACCAAGTAATATGACCTTGTGTAGGAAATTAACTTCTGCTTATATAGTTTATACTCCCAAAGGGTCCTGACATTCAAGTAAACATTGGTTGTGCCACTAAACTGACCTGGTATTTTGAGCTACAGAAAACAATGTGAATGGGTAACATAGGAGCACAGAAGAAAGTAGGCAGTGAAACAAAGGGCACCATCTTGGGAGTGTAAATCACCCCACCCCCACCCCTGCCCAGTCCATGTGGTAGCAAAGGAAAGTTAGCTCAGAGAACCTGGCTAGGAGAACTTTTTGTTGCTTTCCACTGTTATTTCAACCAAGAAGTCTTCTATCCTCAAATCTGTGACTCACCGAAGATAAGTGATAGCAATTGTCAGGTATGTTTTTAATATAGAAATATATATATATATATTCAAATTACTTTGAAATACATTTATTACCTAAGGATGGTGCACAGTTTTTGAAGGATTCATCCAAGATCATTTAATATATTATACATTAACCACACACTACGCATACTCTGTTGTCCATTGTTCTTTTAGGAAAAAAAATAGCTTGCGTACTTAAACGTCAAAAAGGACATGAAATGTTCATTATTACCCAGTTAATAATCCAGAATTGATGAAGAATAGGTAACTCAAATTCTATAGTAGATGTTTTCTATTTTGTGAAGATGGAAGGGATAAGCAGAATTAATGTTTTGTTTATCCAATTTACAAGTGCCCTACAGTTTATAAGACTCTTTTACCCATTCATTTTCTGAGCAACACTTAAAGTAGATGGAAGTATAGTTCATTTTAAAGAAAAGGAAATTAAGACCCAGGGAAATTAAGGGAACTACCAGAGGTCATATTGCCAATAAAGACTGGAGTTGCAACTTAAAACTAGGTTTCTTAGCCAAATTCCATTCCTTTTCTATCTCATCATCATTTCACTTCACTTGACACCATGCAAGGTTTGTGTGGCTCGAATGCCTAAACAAACAAAAAAACCAAGATGAAGGAAAGGATGGGAGAAATAAAAACCACAATCTATTCACCATATTAGTTGTCTATTTCTGAATGCAAATCCACGGCAGATGACAATTCAGGCCATCACTCAGGGCCAGCCTTTGTTCCACTGATAGGCAGTTGGGGGCAGTGACACAGGGAGGCCGCCTGCTGAGAACTGGGCCTAAAAAGGACCAGAGGTGGAATACATGCAATTAACCCTTAACCCCTCCCCATTCACCATCATGGTGGAGCAGATTTGACTGGCTCTCTTCCCTTCTACATGCCCATCTCCATATGCTCTCAGAGTGAATCTGTCTGAAATCCACCTCCTTCTTAGGAGGGGTGGTGGTGAGGGGGACAGTCAGTATGGATATTCGCGTTCTGAGCTTCGAAATGAGTTAGGAGGTAAACTATTTTCCTTTCTCTTACTTTTCTGGTTGGCAGTCAAGGAGATCTCTGGTTTAAGAGAGTAAACTCAGTTCCATTTTCAGCTACAAATGACTGGCTCTCTTAGGAAATACAGATGGACAGTACTTGGAGTCAAAGACGGCTGGAGAAGCACGGAAAATCTGATGCAGAAAATGTGGGCCTGGCCAGTGGACAGCGTTTCAGTGGGTCTAATGATTTTGGGAAAACCTCTGCAAGGCTGGAACATTTTGCCACACATAAGTGGTTATTTCCTTAGCCTCTTCTAGATTCACTGAGAGCTCTGTGTAGCCGACCAGAGAAGGGAGAGAACTGAAACACAGTCCCAATTTGGATTTGTCAGGAGAGATATTTCAATTTAGGTTTTTCAAATGTGTTCCGTGTAACAAAGCCTGTATTTCTTTTTCATTTCAAATGAAATCTGCCTCATTCTGGTTCATTTAACTCTTGGAAACATAGTTGTATATGTTCAGAAAGCCCTTTGAGGGAGTACTGTAAAGGCTTTCACCACTGCTCCCCTTCTGTAGAGGCAGGAAATCGAGTTTTGCCAAACGCAAATGAGCTCAGACTCCAAAAGACGAAATTTCAAAACTCAAAATGCTGCAGGATTTCAAAGACGGCACGCCCTGCACAAATGATATTTGGGGACCAAGAAACTATAGAAAGTCATTGCTACATATTTAAAAATTGCTATTTCAGAAATACTAATATGGGCATAACATAGTTTTTTTGTTAGTGAGTTAGAATGCCTTTCCTTCCTTTTGGTGGTGGTTCCAGAACTTCCCAGAAGGCCTGAAGTGTCCCCTGTTTCTCCAGATGTCTGTTTTCTGTTTTAGAACAGAAAAGCTTCTCTTGGCTTCCCATGTCATAGGTGGTCTAAAATAAGGTCAACTGACTGAAAAATGGCATTGGCTTTGCTGAAAGAAAATAGAAGTTGGCCCATTAAAAGCAGCTGCTAGCCCTCAAAGAGTTAAAGGAGTCAGTTCCAAAAGAGTTAGGCAACCACTGAAACAGGATAATAAATGTGACACTCTCAGACTATCAGTAGCAAATATTTGAGCTTATCAAATAACGGAGGAAGTAGTTTAGTTACAAATAAACCAATCTCTCATAAAACAAGTTTTCACACAGGGTCATTTCATTGAGCTGGAGACAGCTAGAGGCCACTCATAGGCAGAACTCCCACTCTGTGTACACTTCATAACAGCCCCTCATGATTAATGGACAGCCAGGCGGGGGGAGGCTGCATCCTGCGGTTCTGCTGAGAAATGGAGCTGGCCTTCATATCAGCAGAACAGCCATAAACAGCATCTCAGGATTATGGCGAGGAAGTGACTCATCCTCTGGGAACATAGCTGGATTTGTGCTCATTCTCCCTCACCACCCGCCTTCTTTCTCTCACTTGCTCTCCCTTTTTTTCCCTGTAGAGCAGAGACCATCGTGTCCTAGAAACTATAGTAGATGTCACTGCTTGGCACTTGCTGTGCAAAGAGAGGACAAGTATGTGGGCGTGAGGGGGAGGTGGAATGATATTCTTAAAGTAACAGCGACTGTGTTAGCTAGGGGCCCTACTGAAGCTGTTTTTCTAGTCTTTGGAATTAGTTTGGTGAAGCCATCTAATTTGGATTCCAGAAAAAGCATAAAAATTGTTTTAGGGTAGGAAAAAAGAAAAGTAGAGCTCCTTGTTTCAAAGTAAAATTCTCATTGAGATTAAGAAGAAATAAAAAATACCCTGGCAAGATTATGTTACTTTAGCAAATGAAAAAGAAAAAGATAGAAAGATCGCTGCAGGATTCTCGGTATTCTTTTCTAAGGAAAGAGAACTATGCATATATTTCTATATTGGAATTCAATAGAAAGTTTACCCCGAGGATTGTTAAAAATAAATCAGGTAAATTATGCGAAACATGGAAATAGAATTATAAAGCTGAAAAAATCCAGCCATACCACCATTCAAAGGCAACCATTATGAACACTTTAGCATATTTTCTTCCAGTTTTCTTCCTACATATTTTAAAAATAGATTGTTGAGACCTTAACCATATGAAAAATTTGGTTTCTTACTATTTTTAGTCAACATTTTAGCATCATCATGGCTGTGTTACCCAATCTTTTTCTGTATATAATATTAATGCTGCAAAATACCCTATTTTGAAATTTTAATTAACATAGATTTAAATTTTAATTAGCATATTCCAGTTTTTAGAATAGGTGTATACTCATGCTAAAAGCAAAATCTGACTAATTTTTTAGATGTATTTATTAAAATATATATACTTAATCTGTTACTAATAAAAATTCAATGGGAAATTTTATGCTATTATTCTCATGATTAACTCATTAACCTTTATATTTAAAATAAATATTCTGGCAATTGAATTTTCCACAAAACCAGGAGAGTTTCTGTACTGATCCCTAACCGTATAATGTACTTAACCCTACTAATGTTCTTTGCAAATGCATGAGCAGTTATTGACTCATTACCTTTGGATATCAAGATGAATAAAAAGTGATGGCGTGATGTTTACACTCACCCACTTTGAAGTATTTTAACCTACAGTACATGCACTTAGATGCATTTTGTTTATGTGGGGCACCTGCAACTACTTTTGATGACCATTATCTTTTCTGGGTTCAGGAGCAGAACACATCTCCTCTCAAACAACCCCAGAGCTGTTAAACATTCTGAACAGTGACTCCACTGTGTCTCACCAACAATGCCTCTGCCTTTCTTTTATTCAATACGGAATAAAAGTTATGCTATGAATGTTTGCATAGAAACATGGCACTGAATTGATTTACAATATTAACTTGCCTTCAGGTTTCAGACAGGTCCCTTCCCTCTTTTGAGAACAGTGCCCACTAAGGGTTAAAGCCCTCTGGTGACCCGGTCCATGGGGGTGGGAGCCTGTGAAGACTGTACAGCCTGCTTGCAAAGCATTGGATTCAGCTTGTTTCCAAATAGATTTCCTCTCAATTGGCTTTATTTTTTAATCCTATGAAGCTCATGTTAAAGTACAGAAAACAGTTTCCTACCCAGGCTTACTAGATTTTTTTTTTCTTGCCCCCAAATAGATATAAATTAGAAGGATTTTGTAGTTTTCAAAGCTGTTTCTTTTTGCAGAATCCAAATGTGAATAGGTTTACTTACATGAAGGTATTTACAACTTTTTGAGAAAGCAAATGCCTAATAGTGAAGCATATTGTACTAAATTTTAGTTTCATGTCTCTGTTAGAGGTTTTCTTTTATGTTAATGGAAGCTCTAAGGTATGAGGAAATCTGTGAAATGAAGAAACCAACAATCTGGACTAAGGATTTGAAGAAATATAATCTACCTTTAAAAAAAAAACATTTGCAATTACTGAAAAATGAATGTTTGAATAACCACTGTATGAAGTAAATGAGCATTTATCAGGCCCATACTATATGCAGGCTTTACAGACACTTAAATATTTAATTTAATTCTTATAGCAGTCATTTGGGGTGAGTATTATCCTAACTTTACCAATTACTAAACCCACCTTGTACAGTTAGTAGGGTCTAAAAGGGCAATTGCCTCAAATTTGATTAAAGAGGAGACTTATTCACTTTTTAAAAGACAAAGATGCTTCTTGAAACACTTCACACAATATTAAAATACAAAATTAAAATAATAGGGAGGGGACAACCAGTAAGATGGAGGCAGAGTAAGGAGCTCCTAGAATCATCTGGTGCTACAGGGCAGTTAGTAATCACCCAGAGCTATCTAAAGCACCTGTTTGGGGGCTCCAGGAGACCAGAAGAGTATCCTGCAACATTCCAGAAAGAATGGAAGGAGGAGACTGCCCATCTGCAGAGCAGATTCGTAAGTAGAGCACTCCACGCCCTGGAGGCCGGTGCCCATCCTCCACTGGCAGCACAAGCTGCCTCAGGAGCTGTTCCACGGCTGGAATTGGAAGCTCCACTTCCCAAAAATGGGGGAGGAAGAGACGGTTGGGCACCAACTTCAGCTACTGATTAGTAAATTCGGCGGGTTAAAGTATAATCCTAAGAACAGCTAAAGTTGAAAACTGTCCAAGGCAGAAAGAGGCCAGCAGCCATGATTTTATCTCCACCCCTAGCACCAGGGGAAGTGGGGTGAACTGAAAATCACAGTGCTGGAAGGGACCAGCTTCTTTCCGTCCAGATCAGAGTGCAGCTGTAACATAAGCCTCAGCCCCACCTCTGGCTGGGAGGAAGCTGGAGGGACCCGTGCCAGGCTCTCCGGGAAAATACAGGCCACGCTGTTGAGGCCAGTGATCATCCTACTCTGGTGGTGCAAGCCGCCTCTGGAGCTATTCTGTGGCTGGAGTTGGAAACTCCATTTCCCAAAAACAGAGGAGGAAGAGATGTTTGGCCACCGACTTCAGCTACTGATTAGTCAATTCGGCTGGCTAAAGTTTAACCCCCAAAACAGCTAAAGTTTGACCTGTCCAAGTAGGAAAGAGGCCAGTAGCTGCCATTTTGACTCCACCCCCAGCATGAGGGGAAGCTGAGCTGACTGAAAATCACAGTGATGGTAGAGACTGGTTTCTTTCACCCAAATCAGCCTGCAGCCCTAGCCTAGGCTTCAGCCCCACCTCTAGTAGGGAGGAAGCTGGTGGGCCCTGCACCAGCCTCTCCAGGTAACTGCAGGTACATTCAGCAGACACAGACTGATAGTTGGAAGTCTACCAGGGCAACTGTGGTCATTTTGGACCCACACAGCATAGATTGCTGCGCACACCTGCAGCTCCATCCCCACCCTAGGCAGGGGAGAAAGGGACTTGAAACTTCATCAGTCTCTCTGGGCAACTACAGTCTAGGCCTGCAGGACTTGGATTATTCCACACAGCTGTGGCTCTTTTCCTACCCCTGGCAAAGGAGAAAGTTGGGAGTCATTTCATTGGTTCCTGGGCAATGAGGGCAGCTTGAGCCTCCACATCCCTGGTTCCTACTATACAACCAGCAAGGGAGAAAGGGCAAGAAAGCCTAAACCAAAGAGGGAAACTGCACCCAGAACAAATACTCTAGTACGCCAGATGCCAAGACACCAACAAAAAATTACAATCCACACCAAGAAACAGGAAGATATGGCCCAGTTAAAAGAACAAGATAAGTCTCCAGATGACATAAAGGAGTTGAGACAATTAATCATAGATGTTCAAACAAATCTCCTTAATAAATCCAATGAGATGGCTAAAGAGATTAAGGATATTAAGAAGACATTGAATGAACACAAAGAAGAATTTGAAAGCTTACATAGAAAAATAGAAGATCTTATGGGAATGAAAGGCACAATGAATGAAATTAAAAATACATTGGAATCATATAATAGCAGATTTGAGGAGACAGAAGAAAGGATTGGTGAGCTTGAAGAAATAGCCTCTGGAAGCAAACATACAAAAGACTAGATGGAGAAAAAAATGAAAAAAATTGAACAAGGTCTCAGGGAACTAAACAACAGCAAATGATATGCAAACATACATGTCATGGGTGTCCCAGAAGGAGAAGAGAAGGGGAAAAGGGCAGAAGGAATATTTAAATAAATAATGGTAGAAAATTTCCCAACCCTACTGAAGAACATGGATATCCTTGTCCAAGAAGCACAATGTACTCTCATATGAATAAATCTGAATAGACCACCTTTGAGACATATACTAATCAGAATGTCAAATGCCAAAGGCAAAGAGAGAATTCTGAGAGCAGTAGGAAAAAGCAATGCATAACATATAAGGGATACTTAAAAAGATCAAGTGCCGATTTTTCATCAAAAACCATGGAGGCAAGAAGACTGTGGTATGATATATTAAGATACTGCAAGAGAAAAACTTCCAGCCAAGAATCTTATATCCAGCAAGATTGTCTTTCAAAAATGAGGACGAGTTTAGAATATTCACAGATAAACAGAACCTGAGAGAGTTTGTAAGCAAAATATCAGCTTTGCAGGAAATACTAAAGGGAGTGCTACAGACTGAAAACAAAAGAGGACAGAGAGGTTTGGAAGAGAGTCTAGAAATGAAGATTATATCAGTAAAAGTAACTAAGTGTCAAAGAGTGGTGAAAATAAAATATGACATAAAACCCAAATATTTTGGAATAAACTTAACCACTGATGTAAAGCACTTTCTATTCAGAAAACTACAACTCATTTTTAAAAGAAATCAAAAAAGACCTAAATAATTCGAAGAATATTCCATGCTCATGGATTGAAAGACTAAATATCATTAAGATGTCAATTCTACTCATATTGACATACAGATTCAATGCAATCCCGATAAAGATTCCACCAGCATATTTTAAATAAATGGAAAGCATGATTAACAAATTTATTGGAAGGGTAAGGTGTCCTGAATAGCCAGAAACAGCTTAAAAAGAAAAAGCAAAGTTGGAAGACTCTCACTTCCAGACTTTAAATCATATTACATAGCTGCAGTGGTAAAAACATCATGGTACAGGCATAAAGACAGACACATAGAACAATGGAACTGAATTGATGGTTCAGAAACAGACTCTCACCTCTAGGGTCAAGCGATTTTGACAAGCCTGTCAAACCCACCCAGCTCAGGCAGAACAGTGCATTCAACAAATGGTGCGGGGAGAAATGGATATCCAGAGCCAAATGAAGGAAAGAGGGCTCCTATCTCTACTTTATACAAAAATTAACTCAAAATGGAACAAAAACCTAAATATAAAAGCAAGAGTCTCCTGGCACTGAAAGATTATTACCAAGCACAAACTAGCAATGCATCTGGAAAAAGATCTTTACCAAAAGGGGGAAATGGTAAATACAAACGAGTTTTTATGGCTAAGAGATTTCAGAGTGAGTTGGGAGGTCATTCCAGAGGTTATGCTTTTGCATGCCTCAGCAGGAGCTCACTGACTGACACAAAGTGCCTCAAATAGCGGGTCTCCTGAAAACTCTAGAAATATCCAGATGCTATAAACAGAACAGACAAGCTCAGGAATTCAGTTCCCTGTCAGCAGGCTTTTGGAATTTATGCCCCCCAGTGTAACAGAGTTAGACTCATTTATAGTTTCCCTACCACATGGCTCTTCTGCCCCTTTTGTTTGAACCTATAATTAGCACTACACTTGTTAAATATATGCCCCAGAGACTTAAATCTTTGACCCATCCATTTGCCAGTGGAGCCCTGAATCTCAGCAGGTTGCAACACCTACTCTCCTGTTCATTGGACTCACCTAGGACAACTAACAAGGAGATAATGATGGATAATGCCCATCCCAAGGAACAGAGTGTCTACAACTGCAGGCAAGATGGTTCCATCTATCTGCCCCATGTGATCTAAGCCCCCTCTCAATTAGAAACAGAGTGGATATCACCATCCCCAAATCTGCAAGATTGGGGAATGAACAATGGACTAAAATAGACTTATTATTATTCTAGTAATGGAAGAAATTTTGTCATTGATATAAAGGCAGTGGCCACCAGAGGTACTGAGGGGAAGGAGAGGGAAGAATAGTTGTACTATGGCAGCATTTTCAGGACATTGGAATTGTCCTGCATTACATTGCAATGATAGATAAAGGCCATTATATATTTTGTCATAACCTACAAAATTGTGCAGGACAGAGTGTAAACTATAATGTAAACTATTGACCCCAAGTCATCCTCTGCCAACTTATTGCAATCCAGCATTTCTTGGCATTGCTTATGTTATGAACACCAGTTGCACTTTTCATTACTTTTCTAACATGACCTCTATCACATAAAAAAAATTAATAATAATAGGGAAGAATTCCAAAAGAAATTCTAACAGCAAAACTATCTAAAGATACAATATTGTTTCTCTTCCTGAGAATTCAAAACTGGAATTTCTCATAGTTCTCAAGAACTAAGGAAATAGTCTATGTTAGAGTGAGCAAAGAAATCCAAGGAATGCATGTAGATAGTTTTAGTACTATAATCTGAGGCACCTATCAACCCTCGTATTTCCCTTATCCCAATGAGCTAATACTCACTTTCCAGTGTCCCCAGTTACTGTTCTCACTTCTTTTTTTTTGGTCACATGACCCAATCCAAGTTCTACATGGTCAAACCGCATTTCTGTTATTGGAGTAGAGCACATGAAGAGCCCTGGAAGGCCTATGTAGCTGCAAGTAAAAGAAGTAGAATGTAGAGGTAAAAGAAGAATGTGGTGTGAATCATAACAGCAACTTAAATTTATTGAAAGCCTATTCTGGGTCCAACTTTGTGCCAAGTTCCTCACCTGTCATTCTCACAGAAATGCTGTGTGGTGGGTGTACTATTATTCTCATTTCTAGTTGAGGAGACTGAAGGTCAGAGAGGTTAAAAATCTTGCCAAAGATAGCCTCTAGGAAGTGCTAGAATCATTATTTAAACTCAGATCTGTCTGACTTGGAAACTTCTGCTTTTTATGACCAATCATCTTGTAATCTCAGTGGTAGTGACTTCATTTATCATAATTCAGTGGCAAATAAAAATGACCCACACACAGTATGTCTTAAAGTTAATAAGGAGACTAAAATTAATCAAGAGATTCTATATTCCTTTTTCTATAGGTCTTGAGAATGGGACAAGACATTTTTCTCTTTTGAAGTTATGAGAAAGAAGTTGGCACTAAGAGTAGCATTTTCTCAGATCCCTTTGGTTTCTGTGATTCTGTGTTCTGTGTTCACTCCTTCTTCTAGCTGAATGTTCCACAAAGCATAACTACAACAGTTACTTAAAGGAATAGAAGTACCTGATGACAGTTAACATATAATTCTCCATCCAATCCTATTGTTCCTAAGCTTCCTGTTGAGAGTTGCCTTAAAATTAGCAGAGGATATATTAAGAAGAGAGTCAGCAGGCCATTAGAGAATAGCATACTCTCATTGGTTTGGTTCAATTGGCCTTCTCAGCTCTCCGTATATCCTGAGATGGCCTGATGGCCTTAACATGGTACCCTAAATGACAAGACACACTCTGTAGTTGTCAGGAGTCAGTAATAGTTCTGTATTGCATCATAATAAATTTGATCATGTCATGCTTACACTTGATATAAATCATGTCTCAAATAAAATAGCTAATTATTGAATATCCTGTTTCTTTCCAGAATTAGTTTTGACCAAACAATTATGCTTCCTTCAGTTCTTGAGTTTAACAGACTCAACCTGAGTAAATATACACATTGTTGTTGCAAGAATAATATTTTTATAAATATGAAACTATTTAATTTAAATTGTCCCCCTTAAAAATCAAGTTTCTTTTACATCGTTTGAAGGCTGAGCCATGATCTACCACTTTAGAGCAAGCTTGGACAGGGGCCTGACCTTGCAGCAAAACAATGGGCTTGAAAGGCAGGTTCTATGGAGAGCAGTGCTAGAGTATGCTAAATTCCTTGAGCAAACCTTACTTCATCTGATTCCCCATATGGCAGCCCTCTCTGCAGCATGCACACACACTAGTCTTAACATTTCAACAATGCCAGGAAGACTTCCAATATAGATTCCTCCAAATTTGTGGAGACGATATCTAGTTTTACTGCTAAGGCTTAGCCCATAGGATGGCATTCGGAAGGAGGGAAATCTGCAAAGGGAAAAAGTCATCTCTCCATCCCAGGTGATTATGGGGTGAGAAGAGGAAGCATTAGCCCTTGAAAATATATTTGCCCTACTTAATATTTTGGTTTTAAATAGCATCTCATCCTCACTGTTATAAATGTGCTATTTGACAGTGGTTAATAGGCAAATGGTGAGTTTTTCTACTTCCTACTTCACATGGTATGAAAATAAGAATGCAAGAAAGGATAAACACCTATGGAAAGAAGTGGAAAATTAGAACAGTGTACTCATCTACCATTCATAGAGTTGCTTTTAAATCCTGAGTTTAGATTCTCTGTGGGTGTCCTTTAGGTAGGCAGATTTTAAGAATATTCTGGGGTTTATTTTTAAACCCCCAGACTTCCAGAGGAAATTAAGATTAAGACCTCTGGGTGAATTCCTGACACAACTTTAATTACCCAGGTAATTGCCAAAATGAATCCCAGTCTGCACCCCAAATGAATTTTTAAGCCTGTTGACCTAGCAGGGGTACACACAGGCTGAATAATTCTCAATCCTGGCTGTACATTAGAACCACCTGGTAAGGTTTGAAAGCTACCTGAGCCCAAGCCTGAACTGAAAAGAATTAAATCAGAATACCCAGGGGATTGGGCCCTGGAAGCAGTATTTATAAAAAGCTCCCCAGGTAATTATGCAGTCATGGTTGAGAATAACTTAGCTGCCTGTAAATTGCTGTTATCTAACAGTGGCAAGCAATTTTCACTCACCGGCTTCATGCCTGAGTCAGCGACCTTTAATTTTCTTATCACTGAGGAAGATGTCATTATCTTAATCACAGAAGGCTATTTCATCTACAGAAGGATATACTATTCATTTATTTCAGGTTTAAAGGAGTTAAATTATGATGAGATCACAAATTGAGCCTTTCACTGCATCAGAAAATAAACATTGTTCTTAGCTCAACACTTGAAACGTAGGACTAAACAGGGTTGCTTAACCTTGGCAACACTGACATGTTGGGTCAGATAATTCTTTTTTATAGGGGCTGCCCTATACATTGTAAGATGTTATCCCTGATCTCAGCTCACTAGATGCCAGTGAGTAGATGCCTCCTTTTAGTTGTAAGAACTAAAAATGTCTCCAGACAATAATAGAACAACACCATATTGATCCAGTCATCTGCTTAAAAGAAGAGCTAGGGAAGGCCAAAGCAGGCAATCACTAATACTGAGGGTTAATCCATTACAGCCAAAACTGCTGTGAAGGTAAGTAAAATTTCCAGTCTCGCCATCCTTGACAGCTATTTCCTCCCGTGAATCTTTTTTCTTTCACTGTGACTGTCACTAGTATTAAGGAATGCAATTGTCTGTAACTCAAGAAAGTGATGTGTCAAATTGGGGGCTGTTTAGAACTCCTGGTATGGTCTGGAAAGAAGACAGTAAAATGTGATGAAATTAACAGGAGCTTTGGGGTCTCATAATTTCACATGACTCCTTTTATCTCTCTCCCTCTTTAAATGACAAGCCTGTGCATAATTAAAACCAACCAGTCTCTAGTCAAATCTGTGACACTATAAAACATCCATTTAGGAAATGAAGCTCAATTTATTGGTTAAGCTCAATTTACGTGAAATGCACCAGAAAGGTGATAGAAAATTCAAGAGAAAAATTTTATGTACATTATATGCAAATATGATTAATCCCTTTTCAATACATATCCTGGGATAATACAAATTGGGATATTAAAATTTCAAATTGAAAATAACTGCCCAAATTGAAAATGGGCAGTTATTTAACAAAATATTCTCTATAGTAGTTGCAATGTAATATTACACGGAAGCATAGATGGATTAGGGGGGATTTTAAAAGGCCCACTTGTCCAAACTTAGGTCAAGCAAGATCTAAATACACCCACAATTATATGATTCATGATTCTCATTGTTAATTTCAAAATAGCTCTCTAATTTGGGAAGGGGGGGTAGGTGCTTATGGGATGCTCCCCTATGGCTGAAAAACTCAACTAAGCTTTAAAGATATGTGAAAGGAAGAAACCATTAGTGTATAATTTGGTTTTGTATATCCCAAAGCTTTAAGAAAATAACACCAAAAAACAAACAAACAAAAAAAAAACTACAAAACCGCCCTTTTCCAGCATCCTGGGGAAATTCCCAGGCTTCTTATAAGATTCCCAACAAAGAAGCCGAGAACTGACCTACCTTGACAAAGAAGAGTTTGAATTTACTTCTTGAGTAATGTGCCAACCTTTCTTCCTCTTCTCTCTTCTAATGATTTCAGAACCCTTCCCTTTTCTCTGTATGCCCACCTCTTTCCAGCTCCATAAAGAAGATGGAGATCTATTTAGGCTCTTGATAAATTATGAGATCCATGAGTTGGTTTTATTGGTGGAATGACCCAAGATTCTCTTAGGGAAGGGGTTAAATGATCCCTGCCTTTTTTTGTCCTGGCCCTTAGGAACGCTGGGTTTAGGCATGTGCATCCTTGTAAACATGTTTTATTGCTTTCTAAATCCAATATGTTGACATTTATACATGTTTGAATACTATTTTTCATGGTTCGACATTTCTTAGCTTATAGATATGTTACTTGTTGCTGCTAAAAGGCACTGTGTAAACATTCCTTTGTAACATTACCCTAGAACCTTACCAGAAAGCCATAAAATGACTGAGTACAATAAAACAGTATCTCAGCAAAGAGATCAGTCCTAATATAATTTTTACATTTCTCTAAAATTAAATTCTATGTATTTCAGCTTAGAAGGATGCTTGAATCTGTTTTTCATATCATTTACTTTTCTCTGTTTTTAGTGAAACACTTCAGTAAGGTAAAATGAATACATCTTAAGGCAGTTTAGATTTTCCACATAGAACGTTTTCTAAACTTTCGGTTAAAAGCAGTCAGTCTCATACGTGAGGAAGTAACTCTAAATACCAAGCATTCAAACCTAATTGACTAATCAGATAAAACATAGTAAGACACTTGACATTCCAGGAATATGTCTGGAAACTGTCTCAATTACCAAATTCCCCAATACTGAAATGTTTGGGCAGGCTTCTTCCTGGATTTCTGCTGGCTCGCGTTTTCATTCACAACAGCATGTTTACTGTGTCTAGCCTCACATCTACAAATGTAGCCTCTTTTCTAACATTCACCAGATTATATCTCTGAGTCAATGGTCAGTTCTACAATGACAAAAAGGTTTATTGTCATGAGCACTGGAGGACCAAAGAGCTGCTTTGAGGTGGAGGCAGGGGAGGCTGACCATGTCAATCACTGCAGCATGCCAGCCTGGCCACCTTACCTGATTCTGATGGGTCTTGGCAAAGTGTAAGTCACTGTAGATGGTAGAATTTCTGTGTTGTTTGCAAAGAGTGGAGTTCATTATTATTAACTCTGCGAATGTAAAGGATTTTTTATTGTAAAATTGTACGATTTCTCCTCTCCCTCCTTTCTTTTCTTCCCTTCTTAAAGGGAGTATGGTGTAGATAGTGGCTAAGAACTTGGACATTGGCACCAAGCTGCCTGATTTGAAATTCATGCTACCAGTTACCAGCTGTTTAATCTTGGGCAAAATATTTAACTTCCTTGAAACTGAGTCTATCTTTAAAATGGAGACAGTAGCAGTACTATCTCTCATAGGGTTGTGGTGAGGATTAAATGAGTTAATAGATATAAAATTCCTGTAACAGTGCCTAGCACCTAGAAAGTGCTCATTGAAGAGAATAAAGGAGTTCCTATGGTATATTCGGAGTTTCTCTAAGCACTGGGAAAGCACAAGGAACCTCTGACATGTGGGATAGTCTCCATACTTAGTCAGTAGAACCCTTACTTTATATCACCCTCGTTCAAGCCCTACTAGGACTTGGCTAGCACTTCAGATTCCCAGCCTCAATTTCCCAGGAGACAGAAAATGACCGGCCTCAACATGGGTTGGGTCTCCACCACAGATCTGAGTCTCTGTGCTTTAAGACCAAGTCCCTTTAGTACATATGTAGCTATAGGGACCCATCCTTTGTGGGGGTAGTTCTCAGGAAAGAGGAAGTGAGAGTTGAGCAGATCCTTCAAAAAATACCGCAACATAATCTAGGAAAGACCATGTCTGATTGTATGAGGTTTCTGACTTGGAAGCTGGTGAAGATTAGGGCTCTTTGTCCTTAAATTAAGCCTAATCTTAAATCCTTAGGTGACCATCTTCAAGCTACTTATTGAAGGTAACAAAGAATCTCAATAGCATGGAGGACCTCTAATGAATATATCATCAAGTTGTTCCTGAAGCCTTAGCTGTTCAGTATGGGGCACTGATTGGATATTGTTTAAATGTATATTTTAGGAAGCGGGTGTGGCTCAGTGGATAGAGCCCCCGTTTACCATATGGGAGGCCCGGGTTCGCGTCCTGAGGCCTCCTTGTGAGGACACGGATGAAGCAACCTCACGGCAGGAAGTGGGTGTGGCGCAATGGATAGAGCACCCGTTTACCATAGGAGAGGCCCCGGGTTTGCTTCCCGGTGCCTCCTTGTGAGGGCAGGCCGGCTCGCGCGGCACCGTGGGCTGATGTGGCAAGACCTCACAGCAAGGGGGAGATAAGCAGACACAGAGAAGACACGCAGTGAATGGACACAGCAGCACAAGCAGCAAGGGGGGGGATAAATAAAATAAAATAAATAAATCTTTAAAAAAATGTATATTTTATTAAATTAATGATTAAAAGGATATATTTCATTTATATTTTTTATCTATTTATTTATTTATATATTTTAAGGAGACACCAGGGATTGAACCCGGGACCTCGTACATGGGAAGCAGGCACTCAACCACTAAGCTACTCCAGCTCCCTTCATATATATTTTTAAACATAGTTAATATATAGGAATTTTTAAATGTTCACATGCTTTAATCCTTGAGACCATTAAATGCTCTGAGTTAAGCAGCAGCATAGACCTAATAGCAGAAATACATTCCGGTTTTTCTTGTCTTGCTGCTTAAAGCTGTTTTTATAATTTTTCATTCATATGAAAATAAAAGCCTATATGTTTTTATTATACTGGGAAAGATGTCTACTATCCAGTTTATTAAGCTATCATTTGGAGGCCTTTCCTCAAATAGAATGAAATCTTAGTTAAGTGACAAATAAAAAAAACAACAAATGTTATTAATTTAGGTAGAAAATTAATCTAACATAAACCAAAGGAGTAAATTCCCATAAATGATCTTTCTTCTTTGGAGATTTTTTTTTCTTCAGACCATAATTGATACTGTCTCCTTGGAAATAATCCTAAGAGAGTAGTTGGGTTACTGGAAACCATGTGGTTTAAGGTTAAATTATAGTAATAGTAATATGTTGCCTCTTCCTATCAATGCCAGTCTTGCTGGTAAACAAAATTTGCATGCCTTTCTATCCTGCTGTAGGTGGAATCCCCTGGAGCGATGCTCCAAGTCAGAACCGTGAGCTGAGAAGGGCCAGGAATAAAAGCCAGTTTTCAATCAGAAATATAAAAAATAGAAACATTATTCAGAATAGTCTCACCTGCAACTCAAAAAACTGGGCTGTAGAAATCTGGAACTTTTTGTGCTCAACAAGAAGAAGGCACAACATGTATTAAATTGCTTCTTTCTATATAAATTGAAGGGCCCACTTTATTATGTATAAAGTAAGTTAATGAGAATAATGTAATTTTTTTAAAGTCTTGCTTTTAGGAGTATGACAGCATATGGCCATTTGACCTACAATTAAAGGAATTAATTTGTAGATTAAGGTCTAGTGGTTCTCAAACTGTCCCCTCTCAAATCACAGGGTACTCTGAGTTGCCCCTTTTTTCAATTAGCAGAAATAATAAAATTAAAATATCTCTAATTTTGAAATTTATTCCCATAAAGTTTTCCTTGCTACCATTTGAACTTAGTAAAATTTAGTATAATCCAATTTATATTCAAATAATATAAATGCATTTATATTAATATTTCATGTTCTTTTGAGAGCCCTGGGCATTCCAGCTTTCTGCTAACTGAGCAAGTTAGAGAGCTTCTGTAGCAACTCAGGGTAAGTCTATAGATGCAAGATTGGGACACCCTGGAACCCACAATTACTAGGATATGCTGTTTTAGGGAAGGATGCTCAATCCATTTCCATGAAAGTCTGGAACTATTGTCTGTACTTAGGTGCTACTATGAATTGCACTTGAGTTATGGGTGATAAATTTGCTGTTGGATGATTAAAATTTAAATCCCCAAGTAATGACTAGAGAAAGCAGAATGGACTTTGAGACCAGCAATTTGACTAAATGTTTCCAATACCACTAAAGAATTACAAGCAGTAATTACAAGGGAATGATGGTGAGTAACAAATATATAGTAAGTAGATAGTCATTGAGACAAATCTTTCTAAGCTCAGCTGGGGAGGACTGCTTACCTTTTTATTCCCTATTATATTTCCAACCTTGAGAACAGTCCCTGGCACATATGAAATATTAATTAAATATTTTTGCAGTGAATGTCCAAGCAAGAGGAATTCTGAGCCAATGGATCTCAGTTATAATGGTGGCACTAGCTGAACAATCATTCTAGAAGAGATAGCTGCCATCAGGCCGAAGTCAAACATTCCTCTCCTCTTACTAACTCCTGTTGTCCTGAACCATGATCACCAAGCAACCTTCGAATTAAAATATATTTCCCACACAGATCTGCCAACAGGGAGCATGTTGGCCAGGCTGACCTGAACAGTCCAACCCACATGAGGGTTACTTTTCTCACTGTAAAGTAATACATTGGCATTTTTATTTTACTCAATGTTTCTAGGGCTAGGTTAATGCATCTCTGCTCCCAAGACAGCATCCTGAACCTGCAAGAGTCTGTGGGGAATTCACTAAGCTCATACCATGAGGTCTCAGGGAGAAAGCCAGCTTTTCTCTCACATAACACCCCAACACTTCTGTTGCCCACTCTTTAGAACAGAGCTAATAAGAATTCAGTTGAATTTCACAAGCTTTCTTCCCTCCTTTTAGTTACAGTATGTGAGATGTTGTCCCTGGGGTCTTGGGGATGAGAAAGTGAAAAAGACTTAGCACTCAAGAGATTCACAATGAAATGAAATCTGAATTGACTTTACTACTGAACACAATGTGATATATTATACTGGAGATAAGAGAAAGCATTTGGGGGCACAGAAGGAGACAAACTCATGCAGGAGAGAGACGTACAAACACAGGGAACCCAATGCAGGTTTCCATGGCTGGGTATCAGCAGAGGAACATTACCAGCAGGGAAGCAGGGGAGAGGACTTTCCATCAAAGTCCATGAATTATTTTGGGATGCTTAAGTAGGGAGAAGAGAGAAAGGCATTAACTACCTTACCATCTCTCTTTAAATGAGTGTTAACTTTGCTATTAATGAAAAGCTTCCTAATATTTGCTACCTGAAGGCCAGTATGCTTGGAAACAAAGAGACTTGGCTTCCTAGTTGTGTTTTAGGAAAAGAGCTTAAATCTTTAGAATGTGATGTCCCTTTGGTCAAAGACCAGAATGATTAGCAAAGAAATAATTGATGTCACTGTAAGCTTATTAAATATGAGTTCCTCTATTTTCCAGATATTTGAATTACCCATAACTATCTGCTAATTGAATCATTACTTATGGTGAACAAGTTTATTTATTAGCAAGTGTTTACTTTATGATGTAGTGTTTTGTATATATTCTAATCAAATTTGCATGGCTGAACTTTTTTTGACTTAGTCACTAGAAATTTGGAGTTTAAGTGCTCCTCTTTTTTTACTGACAGAGTGTATGTTTGAAGTTATTGTTTTCTGTGGAGTGTGTTTTATTTAATGTTGGAATTTAGATGTAATTTCTTCATCGATCTAGTACTAATTTTTTGTTGTCGTTGTTAATTGCCTATGACTTGGCAAATTCACTAGTTACTATGTTTTGATGTTGAAACTGGGAAATTGAGATGATATCTTTACAAAATGTGGTAGGGGAACAGGGATTGGTTAAGTCTGGCCCCAATACTTGGGAACACTCATTATTTCTTGAATTATGACAAAGGGTTTCAAATTGAAATGGCATGGGTGATGACATACATTTATTACATAAATTGTTGGTAGCCAGACTGTCTGCAGTACATTGATTAGAAACTAAATGGAGATAGGTCCAAATTTTATGTCCAAACCTCTTGGTACAGTTTCTTTACACTGCTCTGTCTGCCCCAACAACACGAACCAGATGCCGTGTTAACAAAGAAATTCTAAGACCCTTTTTGTCTTCCGAATTTTTTTCTCAATCTGTTCATCAAATAAGTTTTTGTTCTTCTCATCCTCTTGATTAGTGACCTTGAGGCTCTTTCTTCCATTTCCTTATTTTGTTTTCTCTTCTTAAAGCCCATTTCTCCAGCTATCATCTTGGTTGGCAATAATTCCACTTCTTCTTTCCTATCCAATCTGGCTTTAGGAAACAACTCAGTTTGTCACACTACAAAGAAATGACTAACAAATACACATGCTTTCAATATTTTTAAGTTATATTTAAACAAGAGCTAAGCAGCTTCTTAAGCATACCAGGTTTTGAGCCTTCTAGCTTCTGATGCAATTTAGAATGGTAAATTTGAAATTACAAATGGAGTTTATCCATTAACCAAATAAATTATTTCTGTGTTGAGAACAAGGGACATCTAAAATTGAGACCAATCTCAAAAATTGTTTTTAAATTTCTTTTATTGGAGTTTCAGATACATGAAAATAGGATTTGAAATACAAGGAATCCCATTTTTAAAGCCATAAATAATAAAGTACATGTCATTTCATAGTTACTTTTTACTTTTGTCTGTCATTATGACAAAGTATAAGAAGGATTTGACAAAATCTTGGAACCATGATCATGATAATAATGATTTAGAATCATGTACAAGTATAAAACCTCATGGCTCGTTGTGTTCATTTAACATGCTAGCTTTGACTGAAACATTCTGACTGTGTTAAGGGATTTTTTAAATACCCTTCCCATTGAAAAAAAAATCAGCCAAATGTCTATGAATGCTAAACCTCTAAGACCACCTCTTCCTCTCCTGAACTTCCATAGCACTTCATTTGTAATTTTATTAAGATACATATCACTGTATTCCCTGTGTTAAAGTCATTTATGTGTTTTAGTTCCCCTATGAGCCTGCGGACTCTCTAAGGGTGAGATATATCTATCTAATTCATCTAGGGAGGCCCTCATAAGTTAGTAAATGTTTTTGGAACGAACAAATTAATTGAGAATAACAGATTATGATATTTTCATACCAGGATTTCAGATATAGTATTTTCAATTTCATATTGGCACATCACAGATTTTGATAGTATGTGGGGGACAAAAAGAATAATTCAAATTCCTGAATGGCTGAAGTATCGCAGATGACTTCAAAACCACAAGCAGATCATTTTACTTTACCTGGGATTAAGGACCCACATAGATAAAACGCAAAGGAAGTCATCCTCCTTGTAAAAAAAAAAAAGTTTTTTTAAAATAGAGGGTTGCTATCTAAAGCTACTTTAATTCCTTGGAATCATCCCTATGATATCACTCTCCCTGAAGTTTAATCATCTCAAATCCCATAATAATAATTTAGGGAATGTTAAATTGCCATACAAAGCATAGAATACGGTAGAGTTCTAAGTCTAACATTAGGAAGATTTGACCTGGCTATAAAACTCATTCGTGGACTCACTGTGGTTAGAATTGTTGGGAAGCCACCCAGTTCTGCTTAAAGGCTCTAACAGGATACAGGGAAAGATGCTTTCACATAATGCTGTTATAAATCTGCAATGGACAACTATCATTCCTTAAGTTATTTAAACAAAACAAGGCTTTTCAAAAAAATAAGTTTGAGGTTTTTTTGTGTGTTAAGAAAAGAAAGTAGAGACATTGGAGGAAAGTACAAAAATTTTTCTATACATGCTTAACTTAGGAAAATAGATTTGAAATACTGGAGAATAGTGGAAATACTTAATGTTTAACCAATGAAATTCTTCCAGACACTTTCATTATGCTGATCTTCTCTCTCTCTTTTGCTTTAGATTTGGCAGTTCTAGCAAAGATTATGGTTTCCATGAAAAAAAAAAAGGGAATTTTTTTTTCCTTCTTTTTAAATGTATGTGTAGATACAAATGTAAAATTTTAAAATTTCAAAATATGATTAAAATTTTGTCACTTTATAGGATTTTGATTTAATTTATTTTAAACACCTCACCATTCTTTTGATAGTAGCTTACGGATCCAATCCTGTTCCCATATGCTTTCTGCTATTTTAAAAGAAACCATACACAATTGCCTCAGAGAAGCACTGTGTGTTTCCAAAGTGTGAATCTGAAAACCATCCATCTGGTCATGCTGGCATCTTTCTGAATGGCATGTGATTAAAAGAAATATATTCGACATTTTGCAACTCTTTGGCTAGATGAGGAAGATGACAAGGTAAAGGAGATCTTTTTTCATTTCCAGTTACTGAAAACCACATCTCTTCCTTTCAGCCTGTAATGAATCCTTACACATCCTTCGTACGGGCAGCCCCTAATCATCCATCAAGACCCAGGCGGACGTTGCTTCCTCAGTGAATTTCTGTGTAAACCTAGTACTATATTTGTAGTATAACTCTATTCATACTGGTATTAAAATGCTTATTTTCTTAGACTAAATGTATTTCTTTAAGTATCTTCTCTCCTATAATCTGTGAGCTCCTGAAATGGAAAGCAGATGATCTTCAATGTGATTCAATTCAACAAAATATTATTACAGTATTCCAGATACTACTCTCGGGGCTGGAGAGACAGTCCTGAACAAGTAGACAACATTATACAGTCAACCTGGAAAGAAAAAAAATACAGTCAACCTGGAAAGAAAGAAATTGAGCAAGTAATTATGCTTAAAGATGAGGCCCAATGAGGGGATAACTACATCTGAAACCTCCCATAGATAAAAACAAAGCTCAAAGTTCAAAATTTCTTTGATGCTATTTTTATCAATACCTTTTGTCTTACATTGCAAAAATATTCAGGTTAATTATCTAAATTGATAATATCATTGGAGGGGTCAATACTGCACATTTCCTGTGAAGGTAAAGTCATTCATGGAATTATGTTCCAGGCATAGTGCTATGTTTGTATATAAATATAAATATAAATATAAAATGATATATTTGTAGGTCCTCTATGTCCAAGTTGTTTTATTAAAATTTTTTTGAAAAAACAAAGCTATTTACTTAAGTTAAATGAACCCTAAATAGTAAGGTTTCTTTTTTTTTCAGATTGTTTAAGAAGGAAAAAAATTTTATTGAGTCATTATAGTTTCAAAATATGATATTAAAATATGTCCTCAGATTAATCAAATAGGACAAGAACTTTACAGAGAATGAAGACACAGGGACATCTTGCCATAAAACATTAAGGGCAGGGTGAATTCCTATATTTTGACCATGTCAACACACATAACTGGGTCAACTGTTAAAGAAGAGCAAGTCAGTAAAAATTCAGTCCATGAGATCTGGGTTGAATTACTTATCACAGAAGTGGGTTCACTCATGAAATAACCTGTTTCAGGTCTAAATAGCAATTCTTTGCTTATGGTCTCTTTGAGGAAACAAATTCCTCAAGGGTAAGCACCACTTCTATTCTTTTGAACCACATGACTTTGTCTCAACTATAACTCCACACCAAGGAAACTTAGTCAAGGTTGACAAGACCACCTTAACTTTCTTTTTACCTTATTAAAATGCAATAAATTGAGTTAATATATACCCTTTTACCCATACAGGTATTCCTTACTATCTGAGCTCCCTCTTGTAATGGCAGCTTTTTTTGTTATCCAAACTCTGGAACTGAATGTAAGCATTCACTTGAGATGGACGAATATAGATTTCAGGCACTCTTTGGAAGGCTGGTGGTCTGTGCACTGTTGGTAGAGAGAAACTGCCCACTCTTCAGCAAAGATGGAAAAAAGGGGTGTTGTTGCAAGGTTAATTTGGGAGCAGCTTAAAAGATGTCTTGGGAGAAAGAGAAAAGAGATTAGAATACCAGTTAAGAATGCAATGGTCTCATAAAAGTAAGTTTTAATTTCTTGTCAAAAGGTACTTTTACTTTTTCCAAGTGCCTTGTTTTAATGTTATAAATAAGCTGGAAATCTAAATTTTTGTTCAATAATATTGAATATATTTGCTACTCTATCTTTTTTGGACAATGTGTTGCAGAAAGATGCATGATCTCTGAGTTAGTGTAATGAAGAAGGAGAAAAAAAAAACTTGAAAATCTTTCCCTTTGTCATGCCTGGGCTGAGGGCAGAAGACTCACTGTGTGAATTCAAGTTAAATCACTTAACCTTTTCCTATTATTCAACCCATCTGGGAAGCTGAATACAACAAGCACTTCACTGTGAAACAGATGGTGCTCCAAAGCTAAATTATCCCAGATTAAAAATGAAGAAAAATATGTTATAAGCACTAAAGCACCAAACATGGAGAAAGACCAAGGATTAAAAGGAAAAGAGCTATAAACTGGATCAAACCTTTTCCTCTGTAAAAATATTTCAATACTTAAAAAATAAGTCCTGTGAGATGATTTGGGGACAAAGTTAGTAAAGGGTTTCATAAGCACCAGATGTGTAAAGGTGGTTATGAATAATGGTATTTATACTAAATAAAATGCTCTTTTAGGTATAGGGCTGTGCATTCATTTACTTATATGTGCAAGAAAACAAATAAAGTTCCCTTAAGGTCCTTTTAAGTAATCTACTTGATAACCATAAAGTTTAACACTAATAAAAAACACTTTTGAGAAAATATATGGGATCCATTTGATAACTCAGCTGAATTATAGCTCTGAAGAAATTTAACACTAGTTGATAAATAAAAATTTCCAACATGTCTAGAATAATTATGTCTCCTAAACTATTCTTGGAAATGTATACATATTGCTTAGAAGAAAAACAAGTTATTACCTCTTGCTAACTTCAGATAATTTTAATTTTATTGTATATAAAAATATATTAAGTCCAATGTATTTCTATGTCAATATTTACATTTCATATTTTATGGAAGAAAGAATGTCCTATTGCATCTAAGCAAAGATATTATGATCAACAAAGTAGATCATAGTAAGAACCTATATCTTATTTCCTCACTGGTTGTGACAATCTTGTGGAAGTTAGTTTACTATTTAAAAGATGTAGTTTGTAGATGATGCTGAATATGAAACCCAAGAAAGCCACTCTGTGAACCTCCAGATGCCAAAGTATAAAAATTTAGATGGGCCTTTGGGTCCAGGGACTGCCTCCAAGGGGAGATTCCACAGTGGTTGAGACAAATGGTGTCTCACTAACCCAATGCAATCCTCTTTGATTAATTCTCAAAATCCTGTTTATAAAACAAAAGAAAAACATGTACATATTTTTTTCTTGAAAGAATCACTTTTTTATTGAAGCTGGGTCCTAGTCTTATTACTGAGAAATACAGATGAGGCATAGCTAAATGACTAAGAAGCAATGAAAATTGAAAGGCAAACACTGGCAAACGTTGCCTTTCTTAAGAAAGCAAAGCTCCATGTGTCTCTTATTTTAATTTCCTATTAAGAAAAGATAAAGGCATTGACTATAATTATGGCTTTTAAAGTCCACAGTAATGAATGTCCAGAAAAAGATAAATCTCCACTTAAAACAGCCCTTATTCCAGGTAGAAAATGCATCCTTAGGTAAGTTTACATAAATAAATCTAAAGAGACAATTAGGTCTCTAAAGACTAATACTCAATAGAGAACACTCTCCTGACCCCTCCATTATCTTCATATTTTATATATATACTTATACCATCACATATGCACACTCACACCTATTCAAACTACATTCCCACTATTCTTTTCTTTCCCCTTAATAGTAAAAATAGTAAAAGGGGACTTGAAAATTAAAAATAAGAGGATAAACCATTGGTGTGAAGAATTACAACTCCTAAATAAATTAAATCTATGATTTAGTTTCATTTGGAAGAAAAAGGGCTTGAGCCTTAAATCTTGCAAATTGGCTTTTCCGTCATTATCTTTAGAGAACTTTCCTGTCGTCTTTCTTCGAATCTAAATGCTGAATATAAATTACATAATGGTTAGTACTAAGTTTTCTCTTCTTCCTTTCCCTAAACTAATCCTGAGATTTGGTGAGGTATTTAGTTTGCATTTGTGGTAATCCCTTCTCTGGTCATCTGGGTTAAGAATCATTTCCAATCCATCACCATAACCAGAGGCAACTCAAAGCTCATGACTAACAATGGGTAAGCAGTCAGCCTCACTTAAAAACAGGGTATTTACATTTATAAATTGATGGCACATAATGGAATATGCAGAGCATAAGCTTTCTATAAACACTGTCAATTCATTTCCCTTCTCTCCAGAAATCCAGCATAAAAGCATCTTTGTTGCTGTATCTATGATTAATGTTAAAAATGACTAATGTAATTTTATAGAGCCCTTAGTATCATTTCTCTCTGATATATACAAATCACACATCTTATTTCCCTTCCTCACCACACACAGTAAGAACTACAACCCAAAATGGATGTAACTTGAACACAGCACTAAACTCTAATTGGTAGCTTTAAGTTTCATATGCTCTGTAGTTGCGCTACCTTATAACTCTCAGTAGTTGAAAAGGATTTCCAAATAAGTAATGGGATTTGGAAGGCAAGGGTGAAACATATATGTTTAAATGAGCCCATCAGAATAATTTCTAGATGATTGTCTGAACTCAAATTTTAGTTCAGCTCCACTATAGTATAATGTCTTTTAAATTGCAATATTTTATTTTATTTTATTTTATTTTTTAAGATTTATTTATTTATTTATCCCCCCCTTGCTGCTTGTGTTTTACTGTGTCCATTCGCTGAATGTTTCTTCCGTGTCTGCTTATCTTCCCCTTGCTGTGAGGTCCTGCTGCATCAGCCCACCGGGCCGCGCGGGCTGGCCTGCTCTCACAAGGAGGCCCCGGGAAGCAAACCCAGGGCCTCCCATATGGTAAACGGGAGCTCTATCCATTGAGCCACACCTGCTTCCCAAATTGCAATATTTTAGAATACATAACAAAACTTATGGCCACCCATATGGCCATAAGACAACAAAATAACAAGAAAGTGTGTATCTTTATTATTCAGAGAATTGCTAGTAGCATACTGTCAGCAGACCACGAAGGAAAAAAGTAACTTTTGTCTGTGTGTGTGCACAACTTTTATCTTCTAGGCAGTGTGCTACTAGCTTTTATTTTATTACCTCATTTAATCTTCCAAATCCTCTCTAGGATAGATATTATTATACTTATTTTACAAAAGAGAAAACTAAAGCACAATAAGTTTCAATTATTTACTCAAACTGGTCCTTACGGATCCAAAGCCCATGTTCTTTCCACTATATTGTATCATTACCACCAGATTGAGAAACGTATAAATATACACTCATTAATGCTTTAAATCTCTTAAAAACAATTTTTTTTTTTTTTAATCTCAATGTACAGAAGTCCCTAATGTTCTGAGGACAGTCTGCTCAATTTCATGTAGTTTGCTAGGGACAGTTAGGATTCTCAAGAAGTGCTTACAAATTCTCAGTTTCCATTCAAGAGCATAGAGGAAGAAATAGCAGGGTTTCATTGAACTGTTTTTTTTATGCTACTTAAATAAAATCAAACTTCTATTTTGTTGATACTTTTATACATGTATTGATAAAAATTTAAATCTCCAATATTATTTTTAAATCTCAATCTTGTTAGAGCCTTTGGGTGCAACTTTGTGCTTAAATTAAGTCTCTTATTTACTCCATGTAGAAAGAATAAAACATCCAGACTTCCTTCTGCAGGACTCTTCTGGCTTCTGATCTTTGGCATTTTCTCCTCCTGAAGTTGGCTTTTCCCACACCATTAGTAGTTCTTTGACCTGTCTTGAAAATGGCAATAAAACAGCTAAAAATCATCTAGCACTATTTATTTTCTTGTTATGGCTATCATGGCTCCCATCTGTAATATTTCTCAACATCTGGGCTAGTCAAATGAACAAACGGTGAATTATACAAGATGTTAATAGTCTAATCTGACCTAAACTTTACATACTGACCACAGCCAAATCCATGTAAAAGGATATGAACCTTGTTCTTTTTTTCTATTTTCATATAAGGGCATCTCTGATGGCCTCCTCCCCTATAACAATTTAAACAAATGTAAATAATTTATGTATTAATTGTGTTTTTAACCAATCTCTTCCAGGGTTGCTGATTTAGTCCCTTGAGATAGTCAGTGCAAAACAGGATTCTGTAGAGAAATAAGTTTTGGGAAATTTCTCAATACTCTATTGAGCTCTTGGAGTTTCATATTGTCATATCCATTTAATATTGGCTTTGAGTAGATCCTAAAAAACTATTACCTTTTTTGTGCATGGACTTCTTTACCTTAGCATTTATTCACATTCTATGGAACTATTGCTTAGAAAAGAAAATTTTGGTATAATCCTTTGCAAGTGAAAAGATGCTTGCAGGCAGTCATGTTTTAAGCAGCTGAAGTACTCGTTAGTTAATTTATTTTCAACAAAAGGAGAATGAATAAGATATTTACAGAATATAGATTAGAAGGACAGAATATTTTGAAAATTCATATACTTTTGACATTTAGATCATTAATCTAGTTAAATTCTTAGTAAAGCAAACTAATAGAATTTCACTGTATTTTCTAATTACATCCAAGTAACTTGTTTTTTATTTTATTTTTAAATGAAGTAATACTGAGCTTTCTGACCAAGAAGACTCCCTTGGATCTTACCATTCTCTGCTCCAAGCATGCCAAACTCTTTGGGAAAGCTTCCAATGACTCCTTTGCATTTGGCCCTTGAGAATCAGGTCATCAAGGTGAATAGCAAGGTGGACCCCAATTCTATTGTCCCCAGAAATTGGCCACATGGCTTCCAAAAGGGACTCTCTTACAAATAAATGAGGCTTTATGGTTGTTGATGGTCCTGAATTTCCATGACTCTGTATTCACTTTCACTTGCAAATATGGAGGGCTGAGATCCAACCTCCTGTCCTTTTACCTCCTAACTAAAGCACTATGTTCATATCTGGCAATAGGAAATTGTGTACACTGTAGGGAGCTCATTTAAGTGTCTACATAGAGTTCCAAAAATAACATTAACAATCCATCTGTTTTTCACTATACATCTATTAGAATGAATTTTTAAAAAATTACTGACAATACCAGATGCTGGCTAGGATGTGGAGAAACTGGATCTCTCATAAATTGCTGGTGGTAACGTAAAATGGTACAGCCACTCTGAAAGTAGTTTGGCAGTGCCTTGTTAAATTAGACATACATTTACCATACAACCCAACAATCACAGTCCTGGGGATTTATTCTAGAAAAATTAAAGTATATGTTCAGGCAAAAACCTGTACATAATGTTTATGGTAGCTTGAATTGTAAGAGCCTAAAACTGGAAACAACCCAAATGTTCTTCAACAAGTAAAGGATAAACAAACTGTATAACCCATAACATGGAATACTATTCAGCAATAAAAAGGAAAAATCTGCCGATATCTGCAGCAACATGAATGAATCTCAAGGTGGTTATGCTGAATTTTTAAAAATCCAATATAAAAAACATATACTGTATGATTCCATTCATATACCATTCTCAAAATGACAAAATTATAGGAATGGAGACCAGATCAGTGGTTGCCAGGTGTTGGGGAGAAGAGGGCATGACTGTCAAAGGTGGCATAAGGCAGCTTCTTTGTGGTGGTACAATAATTCTGTATCTTGAGTGTGATGGCAGTTATATAAATCTATACATGTAACAAAACATCACAGAATTACACATACATATATACAAAAAAAATATAAGTGCCTACAAAAAATGGTAAAATCCAAGATCTGTAGTCCATTTAGTTGTATGGTATCAATATCAAGTTCCTGGTTTTGATAATGTGCTATAGTTACCCAAGATGTTTCCACCAGTGGAAACAGTAACATGTACACATGCTGTACTGTTTCTGTAACTTATTTTATAATTATTTCAAATAAAAATAAAACTTTCAAAATATCATCCATTGTATGGAGGCATGTTTCTTGAGCCATTTATGCAAATTCAACTCTGTAATGAAAATGATGTGACCAATCAAAGTGTTGTACCTGTCTGAGAACTCCTGATCATTTTGCCTTAAATAAAATTCCCTACTGTGAAACTCTAAGGTGATAATTTTATTTTGAATGTTTTTTATTATATGGAGCTAGGTTAGGCCTCACTGAGTGCAAATGAATATCATTTTCAACTTTAGTGTTAGAAAAGAGATGTTATTGAAGTGTACTACTAAGAGCAATGAAATTTAACATAGAAAGTGAGGATTAAAATGGATTCACAAACAGCCCTCCTTTAAACTCTGGAAGAATTACTTACTAATGTTTTCTTTGGTATGAACGCATAAGGAAAAATCAAAACAGGAGGATATTCAGGTAATGTGGAAAATGATTGAATAAAGTGCATACATGATTCAAAAACAATGTCAAATGTATGATTCTGGGAGTGGGGCATGGTGGGATAATCTGTGGAATTCTGTGAAAAGTCTTGAATTTCTCACAGGTGGTTTGAAGGTATAAAAATACAATGCCATGCGAATATTCTTGCTGTCCTGATTTTGTGATAATCAGGGTACGATAAACATTCGCTATATTAGAAACCATGCATGTGTCCCCAGACCTAGTTTTTCTCCCTAGGTCTAGTTTTTGGAATGCTGGTGATAAACTAAGCCTGATTTATTATATGACCATCCTGTATGGGAAATGACTGTAACTCTAGGTATCTTTGGTCAACCTTAAGAGATATAACAGGGGGACAGATGTGGCTCAAATGGTTGGGCATCTGTCTCCCATATAGAGGAACCTAGGTTTGGTCCCCAGGACCTCCCGGTAAAAATAAAAAAAAGAAAAATATAGAAGGTGCGTGGGCCACCAGGCCCTGGATGTGGGTGAGCCGCCAGGCCTCATGCGCAGGTGTGCCGCCAGGCCCCGTGAGCCACGCAGCCACATGATGACATAACAGGAGAGTGATGCAAGGAAGAGACAAGATGAGTCATGCCGAAAAACCAGGAACTAAGGTGGCACAGGAGGTAGGATGCCTCTCTCCCACATCGGAGGTTCCGAGGATCGAATCCCAGTGAAGACAGGAGGAGAAGGATGAGAAGAGAGGGCAGGAAATGAACACAGAGTCACCCAGTGAATGGACACAGAAGCAGCAAAAATGGGGTTGGGGAGTAAAAATGGATAAAAGTAAATAAATAAACAAAAATTCCTTAAAAAAATGTATAGGGGAGGAAGGTACGGACTATAGTTAGTAGTAATACTTTGACGATGCTCTTTTATGATATGTTAACAAATGTTTCACAACAATGCAGGGTGTTTGGGGGGAGGGGGTGATGTGTGGGAGCCCTGTATGATGTTATGCATGTTTGTTGTGTAAGTTCACGATGTTTACTGAACACTTATAGTGTATGTATGTTCATGTATGAATGATACACTTCATTAAATTGTTTAAAAAAATAAAAAATTAAATTAAAATTTAAAAAAATGCCAATGCCAATAAAGATGTTAGGTATTGTCTAGGATACGTCATGAAACAGAACAGATTTCTTGAATGACCTTTAGAAAGTCACTTATATATTTACAAAGTTGACTTTGGACATATTTTATTTATATAGAGTTGTAGATTATTGACTGTATAGTGAAAAAATACATACATTGCTTAAAATAATTTTTTCATGATGCAAACCATGACTGGATCTACAATGAGAAATATTTCCCCCTTTACATTGTCTTATCCACTCCCAAGCCATCCTCTGTGATCTATACAATGTCTCTGCTTTGCTTTTGGCTCTTATTTCTAATAATCTGTTGAAAATCTTCACTTGGATGTCCTCACTCTGTCAATACTGTGTTCATCATTTGTTCTTCTGAATTTGCTTCTCTTTCGGCATCTCAGTCTTGGTTCACAGTGTAACCATCTACCGAATTCCCAAGCTGGAATGCCCTTCTCCTTCACACAGCTCTGCATCTCATCATCAAATGAGGTCGTCTCTCTCCCAAAAACATTTTCTCAGCCTCAGCCTCTACTCACCATTGTGATTGTCATTACCATCTGAGCATGTCCTCTCTCTTGTATTAAAACTGCTGTTGGTTCCTTGTGATGTTGTATTCGTTTTCTATTGATGCCAGAAAAGATTACCACAAACTTAATGGCTTAAAACAACCCAAATTATTATCTTCCAGCTCTGAAGGTCAGAAGTCCAACCCAGGTCTCACTGGGCTAAAATCAAAGGGTCAGCAGGGCTGCATTCCTTTTTGGAGATTCTCGGGGAGAATTGGTTTCCTGATCATTAGGGTTGCTGGCAGATTTCCATTCCTTGAGGTTGTAGGA
>JAQZBX010019247.1:0-33947 GCA_029593785.1 Cabassous unicinctus
TATTAGTTATGCCTTCCAGTCTTTCCTCATTATTTGCTTGATTAATTTTTTTCTCCATAGTCAATTTAACATCTTGTTTCATTGTTACAAGTGGAGAACCTCTCTCTACAATCTTTTTAATGGTGACATTAAACTTCAGTCATGTTATCAAGAATTTTTGACCCAATGCCATGTTTAACAGCTTCATTGCACATGTTTCTTATATACCTGTTCTTGGGCTGCTTATTTCGGTTCACTTTTTTTTTTTTTTAAGATTTACTTATTTCTCCCCCCTGCCTCGTTGTTTTGCGCTTGCTGTCTGCTTTCTGTGTGTTCTGTGTCTGCTTGGCTTCTCTTTAGGCAGCACTGGGAACGGATCCTGGCACCTTCCAGAGTGGAGAGAGGCGTTCAATCTCTTGCACCACCTCAGTTACCTGGTCTGCTGCTACTGTCTCTCTTCTGTGTCTCTTTCTGTTGCATCATCTTGCTGTGCCAGCACTCCTGCGTGGGCCAGCTCTCCTCTCAGGCCAGCTTGCCGCACGGGCCAGCTTGCCTTTCACCAGGAGGGCCCAGGAATCGAACCCTGGACCTCCCATATAGTAGCCGAGAGCCCAATCACTTGAGCCACTTCCGCTTCCCTCGGTTCTCTTTTAATTTGTCTGGAGTATTTCCTTGAATATTTTGGTTTCCAGAACATGTATGAGTCCTTGCACACCTGAAAATTTCTGTTTGGTTTTTTTTTTGTTGTTTGTTTTGTCTTTGGTCCTGACACATGTACAGTGATTTGACTGGGCTGCCCATAGTTTGGTTCTTCTTGGAGTAGGATTGTACTTCCTACCCCTATTGGCTTGGCTCGTCTGGTCAATGTAAATGTGGGCAGAGGTGGCATATGTTACTTCAGGGCAACAATGAGAGCCACCATGTGATTCTCTGTGTCTTCTCCCTCTGCCTCAAGGCCAGCCAGGTTCTGGGTAGATGAGTCCTTGGGTCCTGGCATGAAGACAGCCTGGCCCAGAGCTGCAGCCAACCTGTGACGGGCGTGTGGTGTGAGCCAGAGCTATCGTAAGCCATTGACGTTTGGGGCTGGCCTGTCCCAGCCCATCCCAATCACGGTGTCCTTCTCACCTCTGGCTCCAGGGCTGCCTGGGTGCCACCTTTTCCTGCTTGATGTGGGGCAAGTTCCTTGTTCTCTCTGCACCTGTATCTTCCTCTCCTATCCATGGGGGTGGATGAGAGGAGCATTGAGCACTTTCCAGGTATGGCTTTTGACTAATCTGTTCTGTTTTGAATAAGGGACTTCCTTAGGCTTTCCTCTTAATGAGGCTGCCTTATTTTATATTTTTATAAAGCAAATTATGTAGGATAGGCCTTGGCTGTAGGCCCAGCTGGCATCTAGGCTTTTGAGAAAGCACAGTGTTCTGGGCACGGGAAAGTGGACACCTGTTACCCGATGCTGGGATGGATTTCTTAGGTCTTCCCCTTGCTTTCCTGGCTGGGCAAGAGGCCGGAGCTCAACTGCTCCCATTTACCCCTTTCTGTCTCCTTTTCATCGAATGCCTGCCATATGCCAAGCATCTTGCTGGGGGCTGCAGAGGTGAGGCAAGCACTGACCCTTTAGGAAGCCTCCCTATTTTGGGAGGTGAGCTTGATGATCTCAATGCAGCTGGTCTTTTTTTGTTTCAGTGTCTTCCCTCACTTTCTCAGAGGATCCTGGCAACCACTGGTGAGGCAAAAAACCAAGGCTCAGAATTGGCAGAACCAGGACTTGGTCTTCTGGACTCTGGGCTTTGCTTGTCCCCACATAGGATGCCTTTGCTTCTCTTTATGGTGGCTCAAGTGCCAGGAGCCAGGGAGACCAGAAGGATGAGAGAAGGGCAGTGTGTCCGTGCTACAGGGAGGGCTTCCTGCAGGAGGTGGCGTCCACAAGGCCTGGAAGGAAGAGGAGGCCTGAGGAGAGGGAAGGAGGTCAAGGGGGAAGCTGCAGAAGCAAGGACTGTTTCCACATTGGGTGCATCCCCTGGCTGAGGTCTGGATCATGGATGCAGGGAAGAAGAGATGGTCACAGTGAGAGCAGGCGCATCTTTGCATTATTTATAGAAGTCCTATCTCTTTGTTTTTAATTTTTAAATAGGTGAATGTGTGCACAGTACACAATTCCAAAGATACTTAAGGAAAACTGGTGAAAAGAGACAACTAGTTATTATCAGTCGTTTGTGTTTCCTACAGAGGGTAGATCCCTCCCGACTAATACACACAAATGATAGCATACTGTAAACTAGGGGTCACACACGGCCTGTAGGCCAATCCCCCCAGCTGCCTGTTTTTTTTTTTTAATTAATTAATTAATTAATTAAAATTTTTAAAAAAGATTTATTTATTTTATTTATTTATCCCCCCCTTGCTGCTTGTGCTGCTGTGTCCATTCGCTGCGTGTCTTCTCTGTGTCTGCTTATCTCCCCCTTGCTGTGAGGTCCTGCTGCATCAGCCCACGGCTGCCACGCGAGCCGGCCTGCCCTCACAAGGAGGCCCCGGGAAGCAAACCCAGGGCCTCACACATGGTAAACGGGGGCTCTATCGATTGAGCCACACCCGCTTCCCACCTTTCTCTTTTATAACCATGGGTTTTTTAGTCTTTGAAAATTGCCAAATCTCCCCTCTGTGTGGAGGGCAGCTCTGTGCCTTGTAGACCAAGCAGCATCTTGACTTCTCTCCCGGTAAAAGCATGATTCCTGGTGGGGTGATCAGGCTCAGGATACCCCCACCCCCACAGGGTGAGGAAATGACCCACATATACCTTCTCTTGAGTAGCAAAGTGTGGTCCACAAACCCACAGCTGGAAACACCAGAAAGTAGGATCTCAGGTCTCACCCTACTGAATTTGCATCTTCATTTAAATAAGTCCTTCAGGTGATTCACGTGTACATCCAAGTTTGAGAAGCACTGATCAAGGACAGAGGTGTTCAACCCTTGCTGCATATTGGAATCACTTTTAAATCTACTCATGCCTGGGACCCATACTGGGAGATTCTGATTTAATTGGTCTAGGCACTGGGATTTTTAAAAAATTACCTTTGGAGTATAACATACATGCACTAACATGCATAGATAGTGCACAAATCCTGAGTATACAGTACAATGCATTTTTACATGTGTGTATACCTGACTATCCATCACCCTGACGGATAACCATCCTTTTATTACCATGAGATTAGTTTTGCCCATTCTAGAACTTCATTGTAATGGAATCACCCAGTGAGTGTACTTGCATCTTGCTGCTTTCACTCATCATTATGTCTGTGAGATTTCACCATGATGTGTGTATCAGTTCTCTGTGGCTGCATGTATTCTGTATGAATATGCCACAATTTAGCCATTCTTTGTTTGTCGCTCATTCAGTTTGTTTCCAGTTTTAGGCTGTAATGAATAAAGCTGCTATGGACATTTTCACTCGTGTTTTTCTGGATTTATGTACTCATTTCTCTTGGGCATACAGTGAGGAGGGGGATTATTAAGTCATAGGGTAGGGATATGTTTAGCTTCAGTAGTTATTTGGGTATTGGGATTTTTAAAAGCTCCCTAGGTGATTCTGATGTATTGCTGAGGTTAAGAATCCCTGCTCCAGAGAGAGCCCTAAACTCTTGCTAAGGTACCTTCTCCCTGAGTTGCCCCTCCTGAAGCCACCTGTTGAGTTCTTTCAACTGCTTTTCTACTGGTTTCCCAGTAGCCTTCCAATAAACCCCTAATCAGTTTCTGTTGCTTGCATCAGTAAGCCCTATCCAATTCAGACATATTTCTGATCCAATTCCTACCCTGCCCGATCTGATCCAGTTTCTAAACCTCTTCTCCATCATCCCTGTTGATTGAATTCCAGCCTCAGCTTGGATATCCCCACTGCTTAGCTTAGACTCTGGACAAGTTCTTCCTTCTGTGCCCTCTGGGCCATGCTGAACATGGTCATCTGAATATGTGGACATTTGCCAACCATGTGCTCCCAAGGGAGGACTGTGGCAGGGGGCAATGTACAACATCCTCTAACATGGGACTCCTAGGAGACTGGAATGGCATAAAGCATGTGAAGCACTCAGACCAGGACCTGGTACATAGAAAGTACTCAATAAATGATACCTACATGCAGATCTAGAACAATTCTATTGTCACACAAAGTTTTATTGGACTGTACTGCATCTAGATCCACACTGTCCAGTAAATATGGACACTGGCTGCATATTGAGCACTTGATATGTGACTTGTCCAAATTGAGATGTGTTTTAATTGTAAAATATACACTTTATGGAAAAAAGGAATGATTACATGTTGAAATAATACTTTGGATGTATCTGGTTATAAAATATGATTAATATGCCTCTTTCTTCCTACTTTTCAAAATGTGGCTAGTGCACATGTTAAAATCACACATGTGGTTCATATTGTTTCCAGTGAACAGGGCTGGGTGGAAGAGTGCCATTATAGGAGGCCACACCCTTTCAGACTGTTTTCAAATTAGGGGGCTCAGGCTATTTGCTTCAGAATTTACCTGGAGTGCTTATTTAGAATGCAAATTCCTGGGCTCCACCCCAGGTCAACCCAGTCAGAAACTCTTAAGAGTGGGGCTGGGCATTTTCAACAAGCCCCCAGTTAAACTCATGCCATCTGAAAGTAGAGACCTCTGCTCCTAGAATTTGGGAAAATTTGGTTTTCCTCTTGCTTTCTTGCTTTACGTTGTAAAAATGATGAAATCCTTAAGCATTCAGGACAAAGTTTTGGGTCAGGTGCAGGTTTAATAATTTTGTAATCTGGATGGCTGTTTTGCTGTTTCCTAATGTATAAGCGTTCCCACGCCTTAGGTTTGAAGAATCTGGAAGACAAAGACCAAGGGCTGTTGCACAGCTTAGGGCATCTGACATCAGAAGAGCCAGAGCTGTCTGTGCCTTTTTATGACTTTGGTCAGTTCACAGTCTGTAACAACCCCTATTCCCTAGTTTTCAGAGGATGGAAAGAAATCATTTAACTTCAATAAAAAGCTTACCTTAAAAACTAGAAGTAACAAAGGTGAATTGTGGTTCATGCAAGCCATGAATTCTTGATGTGTGAAGCGTGTTTTTCACCATTGCTCATTGGTGGAGAGCAGATTGCTGCCACTGCAGTTTTGTCCCACTAGATGGCGCCATAGTACAAGCTACAGGAAGTGACTATTCCCTCCTTCCCACAATCCTCCAAACATCAGTTGTCTTAGAGCAATGGTTTTCCAAGTGTGGTCTTATTATTAGAACTTGTTAGAAATGCAAATCCTCAGGCCCTACCCCTGACCTTTTGAATCAGACATTGTTTTAACAAGCCGTTCAGGTGATTCTGATGCACACTGAGTTTGAGAAGCACTAGATTCTACCTTGATTCTACCTTGGGGTAGTGGGAAAGGTGTGGGCAGGAACCGTGGGATAGAGAGCTTGCTGGGCGGCGGCTGGGGGTAGGCTGGGGCGGGAAGGCTGGGTGAGGATAAAAGTCACTGGTGCACGACCAACTCCACAAGGCCTGTTCAAATCAGGGAGCAGTTAAGGAGAAGAAACTAGGCGGTGAGTTTTCATTTTTCTTTTTAGGTAGAGCATTTCAAATGGTGTCAGCTGGATGGAGGGAGTGGGGGGTGACTGGAGGACCCCACTTTAGGTGAAAGGCCCTGGACAGGCAGCAGAAGCACAGAGCCTGGCAGAGTTCTGCCTGGAGCTGGCATATGTCCCACCCTGGACCCCCGCCTGTGGCTGTTTACCTCTGCCCATTCTGAAATTTCACTGAAGCACCAGTGCTCAATGGAGTAAAATCTTGCAACCTTCCCAAGAAGGTGAGGTGGAAAAAATCACTCGTGAATTAAAACCTTTCTATCTTTTCAAATCTATCTGTATCCTAAGGGGAGGTCAGTGCCAGAATGAATACATATTATTTTTTTGACACTGACAAAAACTCCTTCTACAGTTGGCTACTGATGCTTCAAAGGGGCAATGTATCATGCAAATAATTGTTTTCATCTGTGACGTATACAGTTTAGTTTGATTTATTTTTGATGTCAGAAACAAAATGGAAAGTTAGCGCTTTAAAAATGAGCGTGGCTGGCTGAATAAATAAATAATATGCTCTTGGCCAGAACCTGCCTGTGCCTCCTTAATTGCCCATTGATTCTTTAATTCTCTGCACTTTAACATCTACAAAAATTAAGAGGCCTCAGAGCATGGAGATGTCTTTTGTTAAGCAAATTAAAGAAGCCGGGTTTTAGAAGGCATAGTGCTTCTTCCGGCTGTGACCTAGCATTTAAAGGCAGGAGGCAAAGTTGCTGGCAGAGGAAAAGTCCCTGGTGGTTTCTTCCGGAGCAGGGAGGTACTGTCACCTTGTTTTTCGAGCCATGAATATTTATGGCCTTAGAGTTAATGGAATACAGTGCGACTCCAAGAGCGACTGGGACCTTAAACGTGTCGGTGCTCTTGCTCCTTGGGAAGTCTGGAGGCGGCCTGGTGCGGTTCTCCCTTGGGAACATGCTGGTGCGCTGCATTTAGATCCTTCTCCATGAGGAGCCCGAGCAAAACTGGCCACGTGTGTTGGGGTGGGTGGTGAGGAGGTCTCCTCCATTTCCTGCAGGGAAAGAAACATTCCCAGAAGGTTTCCCTCATCCGCATTTCTGGGCGGGATTGGAGGCAACAGCCATTCTCTCCATGCTCAGGAGACAGGCCTGACGTGGCCCAGAGGCCTTTCCAAACCCAATCTCCAGCGCCTCCCTGCTCGCCACCATCCTCGGCCTCGAACTCCGGTTGTTCCTAATCGCTGAGTTCCCTGCTCAGGCTGTTTCCCCTACCGGTTTCCTCCCTTCTTCCCCTAACTCGTCTCCTCTTTAAGACTCTGCTCTGGGTTCCCCTCTCCTGAACCCCCACCCCGGCCTCCCACGATTCTGGGGTGGTAACACCCCTTGTTTCCAGAGCACACTGTGTGTCCTTCTGCCACGACATCAACTCCTAGTATTGGCAACCCACTGAGAGAAGGGCCTGGGCCTAGATAAAACAGGACCCAGAACATCGTAGGCCCCCCAAAAATATTTGGTTGAATAGATGATTGAAGGTATTTGCCCCCAAGCAGATACTACAGATGTCACTCAGTTAACAGAAGATGAAAGGACTATTTCTATCTTCTTTTGTGTTCTGGCAACTTATACCTCTATTTGGAAGTCCTTCCTTACATCTGCCCTAAACCTCCCACTCTGTGTTCAGGTAAAGTGTGTTGAGGTTAAATAAGAAAATGCACACAGAACACCCAGCAGGCCATGGCATGCTGGTGGTGGAGCCTGCTTTTTTATTTTATTTTATTTTATTTTAGTTAGGCCAGTAAAAAGAATTTATTTGGGAGATGAGGGAAAGAACAGAGCTTGCTGAAAAATGGGAGAGAAAAACAGAAATACACACCAAGATTTGGTGTGGGCTCCTCTAGGCAGAGACCCAGCTCTGCCTCACGTGGTGACCTTTTAAGCTGTTAATTATTCCTCCCCCTTCCTAATGATAAAGGGAGGGGCCCCAGATGTTACTGGTTACCCCACCAATGGTGGGACCAATGGTGAGGACTGTTTGGAATATCCGGGGCCAAGGGGAAGTCCCCGAAAGAGAAACTGGGACCTCAAGGTTACACTCAAGGTCCCAGCGAGGTCTTGCAGCCATGCTGTCTGCTGGCCGTGCAGTTGTGACCACCATGTTGTGGCTCGTTTTCTCCTCCATTACCCTGTACTAACCTGCCTCAACTCCCACCTCAGAGAGTTTATGCCCTTATTCTTTAAAAAAAAAATTTTTTTTAACAATTTATTGAGGCGCCCTTATTCTTAAGGGGGTGCTGAGGGGTGATGCTCGTTTTTCTGTAGTTACTTCCTGTTGGTTAGGGCAGTTGTCCGTGCCTGACAGGGTGTAAGCTTCTTTGGCTATTCTATTGAGGTTGAGGGAAGACGGGTCTGACACTGGTTGGAACTGGCTGAAATCCCTGTGTGACTAATATCTTGTTTTGGAAGGCGTTGATTCTGGAAGAAATAAACTTAGAATTTTGAAGATACATGGCCCTACTAAAAGGATGAAGAAGATGGTGTTAAGTGGGTCCAAAAAGGGGGGTCAGCTATGACATACTGGACCACGAGAGTAGAAAGGCCAGGTGCCTTCAGAGGCTGCATCCCCCTGAAGTTGGTGGGCTTCATCCTGCAGGTTTCAAATGCTGTGTAGGACTATTCCAGAGCGATTTATATAGAATAGCAGCATTTTTCTTGAGAAATAGGCATGTCCCCCCCTGTGCTGCTGTTAGCATGTTAAGGGCTCTGTAATTTTGCAGTCCTACAGTAGCAAGAGAGTTTGCTTGCTGCTTTAGGACTTCTGAGGCACAGCTCGTTTCTTCTGTGTTGTTAGTTAGCTCTAGGGTGAGATTGTAATAGATAACAGGGTATGGTATAAATTGCCAATCCCAGGTTTCCATGGTGGTGGTTATGTTTAAGGCAACTAAGAGGGGGACAAGAAGAGGCATTGCCCTTTTTGTTATTGTATAGGGAGAAAATACAGGAACTGAAAACAGACAAGATTTCTTAAGGGGTGTCTGGCTTGCCTTCCCCCTAGCAATAGGGGTTTGGGCCAGAGTTAGAGGGAACAGCGGGCTTTGACACAGACACTACTTAGCTTTGTCTCTTGAAGAGGTATTTCAGGCCATCCAATGACTGGCACGCGTATATCCCATCAGGTGCTTTAGGTGCACTGGCATTTCCTTGGGCAGCTGGCTTCACTTGGGTAAGTGCACCCAGCTGGAGCCTGCTTTTTAAATCATAACTGGAGGGAGCCAATCTTAGTCTCTGGTGGATCCAAGCTAGGTCTGGAAGGACAGGTGTAGAGGTCACCTGGAAAAAGGCCAGATCCTGCAGGGCTGGGCTTTAGGCCCTTGAACACGATGTCTCTGACCACAGTCTGTGCCGCTAAGACTGAAACCTCTCAATCTGGGAAAGCAAATCTACATATATGAGCAGCTCTGGTTTAGCATGCTGGCTAAGAGCTGTGTGTTCTCTGGGAAGTTACTCAACCTCTCTGGGCCTCTGTTTCCTCATCTGTAAACTAGTGTGGAGGAATTAAATGTAAAGTTCCTAGTATCCAAGATGTACTTGATAAATATTTTATTATGTATGTCCTTCAGCTGCTGCATGGGGTAAGTGAGGACAAGAAGAATGGCTGAACCCTTTTCTGTAGAAGATTCTTAAAATGGGCCATCTTTGTCTGCCTCTATGGGGTTGTACAGGGTGGGGGCTACCCTCTCTCTCTGGGTCTAGAGGGACCCATCATCTCCTCAACATTGGAGACCCAATTGCCAGCCTTTCCTCTCCCCACCCCCTGGAACCACCATGGGATATAATTATGGCTCCAGAGTGGTGCCACCATCAAAACACCTGCTGCTTTGGCCCCTGCTCCCAGATCCCTTTTCCTTTCTAGCTGGGGCTAGGGAGCGAGACGGATCCCTCTCCCTCGTCCCTCCTCTCTTCTCCAGATTCCCCTTTGCACCAGCATCTTCATTACAGGAGAATTCTCACCCTTCTGTTTAACAAATCAGCATCGCACCTGCCTCTGTCAACAGCCCTGCTTCTGTGTCTCCTGCAGCCGGGGGCCTGGGCACTCCTCTCTCTGGCAATTAGGATTCCTTCCCCAGCTCCCTTGGAAGGTCTTTGTTCTTCTCCCTGAATGTTCAAGTTAATTTCTCCCGACTGTTTATTCAGCCTTTGTACTGCCTGGCTTGCTACTTACTCAGGAAATGCAGCCCTCCGAGGGAAAGAGTAGGGAGGCAGAGCAACAGTTCAGGGCAGGAAGGAAAGAGCTTCAGAGAGCGAGGCTGCTAGGCAGGAATTCCCCCAGGGAATGCGCATGTGGGGAGGGCAGAAGGGAACCAGGGGGGGTGGCCCAGTTCTCCGGCCTCTGCTATTTGGGCTAGCATCTTGGCATAGTCCCTTCCTGGGTAAGCAGGTGTGCATTTGCACATGGATACCTGTGGGTGTGGAGTGATAAAGTGCTCGTGTAGGAGGCACGGAAAAATAGCTATTAGTGGCCACAACTCTGCTGGTTTTTTGTTTGTTCTGCTGAGCATTTTGGGAATTTGGGAGGAATTTCTGGGCAAGCAGAATTGCCTTGCTAAGAGGAGGGAAGAATCTGGGACGACAAAAGGTGATCCAACAGGGAGAGAAGGGGTGGGGAAGGGAAAGAGCCAGGAATGAGGACTGGGTTGGGGTGGCCAGAAGAGTGTCATGTGAGTTTAGATTGTCTTCATGGAAAATTCGGTTCTTAGGCATCTGCCTTGTATTCAGCGTTGCTTTGGTGGAAGCATCTCACTTTTGGACTTTATCTCCAGGGTGGAGATAAAACCAGAGCCAGGAGATGCAGGGCAGGGAGTGAGATTAGGAAGAGGCTGGAAGTCCAGGACTTGAGCAAGTGGGAATTCAGAGAAATTCTGGGGACAGTTTGGACTGGAACGAGGGACGGAATCAATCTTATCTACCTTATCTACCAGGAGACCCCAGTTGACATTTGGGATTCTCTCTATAAACACGTACACCCACACCAACACTAATATATTCATAATACATAAAATGTGCAAATGGAAAGTTATATATAATATGCAATATGTGAAATTTATAAATGCATAAAATTCTATAAGAGATAAAAATATAAAATACATAAATATATATAATGCACAGAATATGTAATCATTTATACAATTATGATACATATAAAATATAGACTAGTCATATTTTAATATGTGTAAAATATATGTAATATAAAACATACTGAGACACAAAATAAAATCTCATCTTTTTTCCCCATTCTGACAATCTCTAACTTGTTTTGGAATGTTTAGTGCATTTAAATTTTTTTTCATCTTTATTGAGGTATAATTGCCATACAATAAGCTGCGCATAAAGTATGCAACTTGATAAATTGATAAGTTTGACATATGTATACACTCATGAACTCATATCCACAATCAAGGTCATAAACTTATCTATCTCCCCCAATAGTCCCCTCAAGTCCCCATATAATCCCTCCCCAGCTCCCTCCCACCTCCACTTCCCCCATGCCCCAACTCCAGGCAACCAGAGGATTAGTTTGCAGGTTCCAGAATTTTATAGGAATGGAATCCTACAGTGTGTACCGCTTTCCACTGGCTTCTTTCACTTAGCATAGTATTTTTTTTTTTTTAAGATTTATTTTATTTATTTACTTCTATTTATATCCCCTGGATCGGCCCACTCAGCAGGCAGGGTTGGGGATTGAATCACGTCCACAAAAGGCAGGTTCAGGTCCCGTGGGTGTGAACCCATTTGTGGACAGACCTTTGAGATGTTATTATTCGTTAAGATGCACCCAAACTGCATGAGGGTGGGTCTGAATCCAGTATGGCTGAAGCCCTTATAAACAGAGGAATTTGGACACAGAAGAGATAAAGCCACCGGGAGGAGCCAGGAGCCGGAAGTCAAAGGACCTGAGGGAAGAGAAAGGAGGGGACATCAGCACATTATGGGAAAGCTAAGGAACCCCAAGACTGACAAGCAGCCGGAAGGCTACGGCCTGGGAGGAAGCAAGCTTTCCAGCCTCTGAAACCGTGAGCCAGTTAATTCCTATTGTTCAGCCAACCCGTTGTATGTAATAGTTTGCCTAGCCTGGAAACTAAGGCAGGCAGCCTGGGCATCAGAAACAGCCCTGTTCACAGGCCCTTTCACAGAGGCTGTGGTTCCTGAGGGAGCTGGGTCAGGACCGCCCAGCCTTAATCAGCCCTTTGCCCCAAGCGCTGACATGGTTGTACCCCTGGACACTGTCAGGGTAGATTCCGGGCCTCCCCAGGGGTGCTCACATCCATACCCCGTCACACTCAGGAGAAAGCTCACACTGTGAGCTGTGACGGCTCAGCCCCTGCTGCTGGCCTAGAACCCCAGGCCTGCCCCGCAAGGACAGCTATCCCTGGAAGGCTCTGGGCCTTCTCAGGGCAAGCCCCTCATGGTTCCATCCCAGCCCCCGGACCGTCTCTCCCTCTCCCTCCATGCCCTTCAGCCACACTGGCCCCCTGGCTGTTCCTCAAGCCCCCAGGTGTGTTCCCACCCCAGGGCCTTTGTACTTGCTGTCTAGTGCTTCATTTCCTTCAGGCCTTTCCTCAAAAGCCATCTTCTCAGAGAAGCCCTCTCTGTACACCTGATCTAAAATTTCACCTCACCAACCTTTCATTTCCCCTTTCTCTGTTTTTTCCTTCTTCGCTGTCTCACACACCATGTAGTTTACTTACCTTTCTTATCATTGTTTCCTCCACTAGAACAGAAGCTCTGTGAAGGTTGGAATTTGTCTCCTTTATTAAGCTCCTGGGAATAAGTGCATAGTAGGTGATTAAACATTTGTCAAACGAATGAATGAATAAATGAACCCTTGGCTCAGCCCATTCCACAGGAGGAGAGCATCCCAAGCCCTCCAGGATGAATAGCCAAAGGCAATTCGATTTGGAAAAGGACAGGTAATTTCCATATTGAGTGCTGAGTGGGTTTATTTCCATTTAGCAAGTCTGGTAGAAGCTAGCCTGTGCTGAGGCTGTGAGTCACGGGAGCTGTGAGCGTTCCCGCCGCGCCTTAAGGACATCTCCTCTAGTTGTTTGCAAACATTTTAAAAGCAGTAGATCCTCTGCTCTTCCCCCCCAAAGATATCTTCCTGGAATTCCATTATGCAAAATAGGTAAAAGTTGGTATTTTATTAGTTTAAAACTACAGGTTCACATTTATAACATTTACTTATTAAATGAGGACATTGAAATTGATGAAAATACAAATTTGACTAAATGCAATGTAGAATCCTGGATTGGGTGCTAGGACAGAAAAAGGACATTAGTGGAAAAACTGGTGAAATCAGAATAAAGTCTGGAGTGTAGTCAACAGTAATGTGCCCATGTTGGTTTCTTAGTGTTTTTTTAAACAAATCAATTTTATTGATACATATTAATAAAGCATACAATTCATCCAAAGTGTACAATCAGTGGTGTTTGGTATAATCACATAGTTGTGCATTCATCATGTCAATCATTATTAGAGCATTTTCATTATTTCAATAATAATAATAACAAAAAACAGACAAACAAGAAAATTCTTCACCTCTCAATCTCTTTATGCTTCCCCTGCTATACAGAGCTGCTGTTTCTGGCTGTTCTTGCACAATTATACATTTATTTATTAAGCAGTTTTATTGAGATATATTCACATACCATACGATCTAGCCAAAGTGTATAATCAATGGCTTTTAGTATAATCACAATGTTGTGCATTCATCACCACAAAAAATTTTAGAACAATTTCATTACTCCAAAAAGAAAAACTCCGCACCCCTTAGCAGTCCTTCACCAGCCTTACATAACCACTAATCTAATTTCATCTCTATAAATTGATTTATATTTACATTATATATTAATGGAACCATACAATATTGTACTTTGTGTCTGATTTCTTTCACTTAGCATAATTTTTGTCTGATATTAACATTTTGTAGTATTAACATACATTTGTTCAGTTTCAAAGAAAAACAGTTTAATATATGCAATTTTACCTATATTTATATTTCACATGCAGTTTTACTATGCTAATCAGTACAATGTTACATGTTTCAGCTTTTCTTTTAGTAATATACATGACCTTAGACGTTCCCTTTAAACCACTGTCATACCCACATAATAGTACTGCTAGTTAGAAACCTTCTGTTGTGCTTTCACCTTTTCTATTCAAATTCCAGATTAACACACATCCTTTTTACCAATTCTGCACAAGTTAACCCTCAGCTTTCCATTCTCTAAACTCACTCTATTTTCTGGTGACCCATGTTCAAAGTTAGTAACTCCATGAGGTTTCTTTTTTTTTCTTTTTATTATTTTTCTTTTTTGCTTTTTCTCTTTCTTTTAGTTGTTTTATTCTAATGAATTTCTTAGTTTTGACAAATGGACCATGGTAATGCAAGATAGTAACATTAGGGTAGAAGTGGGTGAGAGGCATTTGGTTACTCTAGGTACCCTTCTTATAACTTTTAATTAAATATAAAATTATTCCAAAAGACAGAGTTTATTTAAATGTTGAATGTATTAATAAATGACATTTAACAAATAAGCAAAAAATATGAATTTGCAATTATAGTTATGGATAGCAATGATCATCTTCCACAACATACAAATTATTGCTATGTTTTGCTTTGGTTGCACAATATTGAAAAAAATCTTGGTTCTCTCAGAACAAATTTTAGCAGTTGCTCGCCTTGCTGCCTTAGGATATGCTCCAGTTAAGCTGAGAAGGTGGGGGACGCTCATTTTGTGTTCTGTAGAATAACTAGTGAGGCAGACATTGCACATTGATGCAATGCTTGTCTGCAATGGGTTAAAATTTTGTATAAAGCACATTGGAAGGGGCATGCTGTTTTCAAAATAGTTAAAAATATTTTTGAAATATGTCATTTGCAGAAACTGCAAAGCACCTCTAGGGTTTTGCTGAACACAGTTTGAACACTACTGGTCTAATAGAAGTTCCCGTTTTGAGGTGAGGAAGGTGGGGCCTGGAGAAGGGAAGGGCTCAGGTTTCACGAGTTCAGGACAAACCCAGGTTGCCACGTTTCCAGTCAGGAGATGTATTCCTGTGGGTGGACATAACTCGCATATTCTAACTGCTGGCTAGAAATCCACTGGATGCTTCAGACTGTCTCTTCTCCTCTTAATGGTCATTTAGGTTATTTCCAGTTTTTAAAGCTCCAGTGAACAATCTTGAGCATGTTTCCTTGTCTAGAGTTTCTCTTGGGAGTAATCCTAAAAGTGCAGTTCCTGGGTAGTAGGGTGCATATCTTCAAGGCTAGGAAATGCTGAATCGCTCTCCAAGTTCTCGTAAGGGTTGCCCCCTCCCCAGCATGGCAGTGCTCCCTGAGGGTCTCCATCTCCACTGCACTGGGGATTGTCCCAATGGAAGGAGGCGGTTTTCCTCATCAATCTGGTATGCGACGCTCTTGCCCTTTGGAAACCTCCATGGTCCCAGGATGGAGTTCTAGCCCCTGGCTCACCGCGAAGGGGCAAGTCATTCCCAGCCCCCATCCCTGCCAGACTCTCCTCATCCGTGACAGGAAAAGGTGGGCCTAGCTCAGAGGTTCATAATTTTACTCAGAATGGAATTTTCACCAACCTCCCCCATGGTAACAAAAGTATTTGTGATGTTTGATGGTTGAGAAGATACAACCTGATTATAAGCTACTATGAATTCAGTTAACGATTTACAAGGAATTTGTATTTCATGAAGCACTATAATACATAATACATTTGGAAATGACCATATTTGTATCTGATTAACATTTAGTCTGTCTACCCACACATATGGACTCATAGTCCATACCCAAGATTCAATGTCTAGCCGTCCCCTTCCCATCCTCCAGTCACAACCCATGGTTGGGGTCTACTGCGCTAGAGAATGTCACTGCAGGGGGAAGGTGGCAGTATGGTTTCAGAAAGCCCTGCATACCATTTCTAGCTGTGTGACCTTGGGCAAGTTGCTTAACCTGGAGTCCTAGCTTTCTCTTTCTGTGCGTGTGTGCCAGGCACTACAAGTGCCCTATGTATATTAACTCTCTCTCACATACACATATTGCTTAGAACAGTTCCTGGTGCATACGTGCTTTCTAATTGTTAGCTCCCGTTATAATCTCAATGAATGCTCCCGACACTCCCACAAGGGAGTTATCATTCCTTCATTCACTCAAGGTATAGTTACTGAACATGACCATGTCCCAGACATTGTTCTAAGCACTGGGGATACAGCAGTGAGCAATACCGTAAAAAATCCCTGCCTGTATGGAGCATACCTTTATTCCAGTTTTACACCTGAGATGCTGAGATCCAGAGAGGTAAAGAACCTTTTCGGGAAGCGGGTGTGGCGCAATGGATAGAGCACCTGTTTACCATATGAGAGGCCCCGGGTTCGCTTCCCGGCGCCTCCTTGTGAGGGCAGGCCGGCTCGCGCCATGGGCTGATGCGGAAAGACCTCACAGCAAGGGGGAGATAAGCAGACACAGAGAAGACACGCAGCGAATGGACACAGCAGCACAAGCAGCAAGGGGGGGATAAATAAATAAAAAAATAAATTAAAAAAAAAAACAAAAAAAAACCTTTTCCAAGCTCACATACTGAATACACAGACAAAGCACTCTGGCTGCTTTGTCCACCTAGACACAAAATCTGCTTGCCGTCTGGGAACGGCTCCTTCCCACACCAGTCCATCCCTATGATTCTTGCAGAAGCTGCTCCTAGCACCCATGACCCCACTCAACTGGCCTCTGCTGAATGGACCAGCTGTGAACACTTGAAGCAAACAGGAGACCTGACTCCCATTCCATGGGTTTCTGTGCTTGGGACCAGAGAAAGCATTGTCAATCAGTGGAAGCTGTAAGAGGCAAAACTTGGGAGCCGCTGGCTGCCCTGCTTTCTTCCTTATGGAGAATGCCAGCCTGGATGGAGAGAGAATGAAGCCACAGAGGGGAATGGAGAGAGAGTGAGAGAAAGCGAGGGAGAGGCTGGTGCCTGTGTCTCTAATTTCAGCCATTATTAAGACCCAGCCACACTCTTTTGAGTTCCAGAAGACACCCTGATATCATTATGATGAACTCCCCCTTTTTTGCCTAACCTTGCAACCAAAGGAATCCTAGCTATTGTACTGGGACATGGTGGATGCCTAATGAGTGACTGCTCTAACATTCTTTGAGCTCCCACCATACCCTAGACTTGCCCTTTTGGCATCTGAAGCTGAGAGTTCCTGTTCTAAGATAACTTTGCAATCGCTTCTCTCCCTTCAGAGCATGTGGCTTCAGCCTAACTTTTAATAAATCAGACGGGAGCTTTCTGCATGGAAAAGAGCCTACTCATACATCATTTTTGTTTTCCTCTTGGGGAGAACAACTATACTATAGCAATAACCTGCCACGTATATGTCTCAAAGCCCTATTTATATAGCCATATGGATAAATATATATAAATAGGACTCTGGAATAATAGATTAAGGGATCTGCTCAGCCATAGAAGACTTATGGGGCTTTCAGGACCTAATGGCAACTTGATTCAGTAAGAAAAATGGGGTTTCCAGCAGGAAGTGGCCAAGAATTAGATAAGCCCATAACCTGACAGAAAGCCCACCTGGGAGATGGAGAGGTGGGAAGGACTACGTGAAAGGAGCCAGAAGCTCTGGAGGGATGAGCCGTGGAAGGCAAGGCAGGGCTGTGGAAAGTCACGAACCCAGAGTTGTCCCTCTAGCTCTGCCCCTATTTTGCTGTGTCACCTTGGGCAGGTCACTTGCCTTCTCTGACATCCTCATGTATAAAAGAAGTAATGTGGGCTCACTGGTCTCTAAGGTCCTTTTCCACTCTGACATTAACAATGACTCTGAGATCCATGGTCACTGCCCTGGGGTGGTGAAGGTCAAGAAGCTCCCAGTTAGGTTGGTCATCCCTAGGCCTTCACCAATCACTGGTGCTCCTCACTGGTGCTCCTCATGTGTTTCTCACCTTCTGGAGGCATCTTCAGAAGGGACCTGTGATCATGAGACCAACAACAATGAGAGCTACTACTGCTACTACTCTCCCATTATTCTGCCCTTTATGCTCATAATCTGCATGTTTATTCAGCATTTACTATGTGCCAGGAACAGTTCTATACACTTTACATGCATTATCTCATTTCATCCTTACAACAATCTCAGGCAGTAGGTCCCATCTATTATGCCCCTTTATAGATGAGGAAACAGAAGTACAGGTTCCGGGCCACACAGCTGGCTGCTAGTGGCACTGGGCTCACCCCTGGGAGTCTGCGCCCAGCATCTGTGCACCTAATTGCAGCTGCGTCCTTCCCACCTTCAAGGACGGAAACTTAAGGTTATGAGAGGTTAACTGCTGGGTGAACTGCGGGGATCCTTTGACTTCTCAAATGTCAGTTGCAAGAGCAGGGATGTAGAGGAAAAGTAGTCTTGCTGCTCCTTGTTTCTTTAGTTTTTCCAAGTTAGTACATTTAAAAAAAACCAAAAACACAAAAGTCTATTTACAGAAGAGACATATAGAAACCAAGATAACTGTGTGTCAGTCATGCTTCAGTGAACCCCTAAATCAAGGCTCGGCTGGATAATGTGTACCTGATGTTATTGGCTTTTTCAGTATTTCAGACTTTTTTTTTTTTTTTTTCCCCTCTGTGGGTTGAAACCAGGCTTTTGTGACTTGTTGAGGACACATTTCTCCTGGGGTGTAATAATGCAGCTGGTGTTAGATCTAATGCTGAAGACATATTTGCTATTTTGGAAAAGTTAAATCCTAAAGCTTTGTATTAGTCAGCCAAAGGGGTGCCGATGCAAAGTACCAGAAATCTGTTGGCTTTTAGAAAGGGTATTTATTTGGGGTAAAAGCTTACAGTTACAAGGCCATAAAGAGTCCAACTCAAGGCTGCTTTCTCACCAAAGTCAGTTGCTACGTGTGAAGCAAGATGGTCGCTAATCTCTGCCTGGTCTCTCCTTTCCCTCTGGGCTTCCAGTCCTCTCTCTCTCCTGGTTAGGGCTAGTCTCTCAGGGCTTCCTATATCAGTCTCGGCTCTCTTCCCAAGGTCAGCTGTAGGCTGTCAGGCAAATGGTCCATCTCTCCCTGGGGATCTAGCTGTTAGCGCCTTCTTTCCATCACATGGCAGGATCAAAAACAACAAAGTTCTCTCCTCTTCCCATGTGTCTTCTTTTTTTTTTTTTTAAAGATTTATTTATTTACTTACTTTTTATCCATTTTAACCCCCGCTCTCCCCCCATTTTTTTGCTGTTTTTTTTGTGTGTGCCCATTCATTGGGCAACTCTCTGTGTCTGTTTCCTGCCCTCCCCTCTCATCCTTCTCCTCCTGTCTTCACTGGGATTCGATCGTGGGAACCTCCGATGTGGGTGAGAGGCATTCTGCCACCCGTGCCACCTCAGTTCCTGGTTTTTCGGCGCATCTCTTCTTGGCTTTCCCCTGTGTCTCTCTCCTGTTACATTATCATCTTGCTGCATGGTTCGGCAGGACCCAGGGGCTCACTCGCTCATGGGGCCAGACAGCTCACCTGTTCATGGGGCCTGGCAGCCCGCGCACCTTCTATATTTTTCTTTATTTTACCGGGAGGTCCTGGGGATCGAACTCACATCCCTCCATTTGGGAAACGGATGCCCAATCATTTGCGCCACATCCACCCCCTGCCATGTGCCTTCTTGAGTGAGTGTCTGTTTATATTGGCCCACCAAGGGGCAGGGACTCAACCTGAGTCACGCCTTACTGACGTGGTCAAATCAAAGCCCTAATCTTAACAGATAATTTAATCAACGGCATCTCAGCTGAATCTATGCAATCAAAGGGCATCACGCTCAGAGGAATAGATTCATTTACAAACATAATCTTTCTCTTTTTGGGATTCACAAAAATAATCTCAAACTGCCACAAGCTTCTTTCCCTGGCTCTTGCTTCGAGAAGAGGCATTTTGGACACAGGTCCAGGCAAGACTGCTGCCCACGATCATCCTAACGCTAATCGCTGAACTTTATCGAGCACCTGCAGTGTGCCAGGCCTGGTGCTGACTGCTGATTTAATTCTCTGAACACCTTCCGAATGGGGGTTGCTGACACCCCACATAGCAAGTGAGGACTGACGCCTGGGGGTTAAACAGCTTGGCCAAGGGGCTGCAGCCAGCAAGGGACAACGCTGGGAGGGGAACCCTGACTCCAGACACGGGGCTGTTGATACCACATCTGCTATCTGCAGGACCCGCTGCTCAATTTTCTGGCCCCAGTGCAAAATACAAATGCAAGGCCCCTGCTCAACAATTTTAAGAATTTCAAGACAGTGACAGCAGAGTTAAACCAAGTTGTGGCACCCTCCTGCGCGTGAGGCCTGTGTGATTGCACCGGTCACAGGCCCAGGGAGCCGCCAGGCCTACTCTTTGGATCAGTGTCTCAGCTCTCCAGATCTATTTGCCAGGGCCATGTTCTCACAAAGGGAAATCTACCTCGGCCCAGGCAATACGCCTTTGGACACCCTGACTGCTATGGAAAGGACCGGCATGGCCTGGGCTGTAGAAAGCCGTGGGCAGATGCAGGTTCCTTCTGCTGGGGGGCAGAGGAGGATCGGAGCCTGGATGGGCTCCCTGCGGCAGGCACCTTCCTGCTGCTGCCACCGGGCTGGGCCTCACCCCTGCTCCGGGCTGTGCACAGGGGTTCTGAGAACGTCGCCCATCTCGACTCTGCGTCTTCTGTAGCCCTGGGCACGGGCCATATGCAGAGGCCGAGAGAGAGCCAGGCCACCTCCCTTTCTTTAAGCTTCTAGTTTATTCAACAAGGAAGAAATGGCAAAACAGGTTGCAGACGTTTAAAATGTACACCCTTAGACAAAAAAGAATACGGTGTCATTGTAAGTGTGCTTTTCCCAAGACAATTACTGGGTGTATTCATTGAAAGCTCACACAGGCAGTAGGATCTGGTAAGTGAATCTCATTATTTTTTATTTCTATTGAGGTATAACACACACACAGTCAGTCAAGTGCGTGGAAAGGGCGCTAATCTCACGTATACAGCTTGACGGGTTTTTATATATGCCTACATCCAGATCAGGAAAGAGAACATTTACAGCAGCTGGCAGGTTCCTTCATGCCCTTTCCTCGTCAACATCTCCAGAGGCAACTACCATTCTGACTTCTATCATCGATTGGTTTTGCCTGTCCTTACATTTTATATAAATGGAATAATATTCTTCTGTGCCAGGCCTCTGTCGCTCAACAAAATGTCTGTGAAACCATCCGTATTTTTGCACGGATCAGTAGTTTCCTTTTATTGTGTGCATACCATTCTATGAATACAGCATGCTTTATTTACACCTTCTCTTGTGATGGGCAGTTGAATTGTTTCCAGTTTGGGGCTACTATGAATAAAGTGCTGGGGACGCCCTTGGACCTGTTTTTTGGTGAACATATTTGCTCATTTCTCTTGGGTAGGATATGTGTAAGTTCAGCTTTAGAGACACTGCCAAACAATGGTTGTACTAATTTACACTCCCCAGCAGTCCATGAGCGTGGGTTCCACATTTCAATGTAGAATGAATGTCATCTTCTCTCCATCCTTTTAGTGTAACTCTGTGAATGTGACCATGTGAAATAAGTGGAAGTTTCATGAGGACGGCACTGGGGGCTGGGCAGCCGCCTGGGCTCCCTTGGGCCCACGTCTGGTAGGAAAACTCCACAGCAGGCCCGTTTAGCCTTAGAAATTGCCCTAGTCCAGCCTTTTCCCCATCATTCTCCAGCTTTTCAGACTGCCTTGAGGATGGGAAGGGATGTGCTGCCCCCAATTTGACCATTCTCCCAACGAAGTCATGAAAAAGGCAACTAAACCAAGAAAGAAAGAGCCAGGAAGGAAAACGCAGGGGGAAGGGAAGAAGGCCTGGCGTGACAATCTTCTCACTGTGGATTCTTGGAAAGCCAAGCTGAGCTCTAACCTCAGGTTCCTCAACTCCTTTCCACAGACATTTTTGGGGGCCCCTCCCACATGCCACATGCATTTGCTAATTCGTGTAACCATTCCACAACCTCGAAAATTTGCTATTATTAATGATAACCAGACGCCAGGCACCCCGTTACTATTCATGCTCTCTAATCGTCCTCACTGCCCCATTGTACAAAAGAGGAAAAGGCGGATCAGGATGAAGTAGCTGGCGCAGGGTTACATGTAGTCGGGCATCACAGGACTGGAACCCCACTCAGCCTGGCACAGGGGGTGCCACATGGCGTCTTAGCACGCAGGGTGCTTGATTGTGACTCGCGTACACACGAGACTTGTGTGCACATGAGCAGATATGCGCGTGTGAATGCCATTTTTCTGACAGAGTAGCACAAATGGATGTTTTGTAAATTGAGTGACATTGTACATGAGAGGAACTTGCTTTAAAAAAAACAACAACGTAAGATGTAGGGTGAGGCCATTTTAATATGTGACCCTATTTTTTCTTGTGGGTAAATCCATAGGCTTGTGTAGTTGGGACTTGTTTAAGGTAGGACTTACGTGGGCCCAGCCCCGCCCACAGCACACACAGACTCGCTGCCTTTCTGGAGCTTTATGTATACACTGCAAGGAGCTCCAGGCCTCGTCTACTCTGCACTGACCCTGGCTGTTTGCTTTGGCAGGGTGGGGGAGGAGGTGTCCGCAGCGTGCAGGATTCAGGGTGGTGGGTGAGGGGCCGGCGCCTGCTTTCTGCTTCCTGCCCCCCTGCCCACATCAACACCCGTGGAAGGACCGCTCACTTCCGTCAGGTTTGTTTATTTCAGTCTGGGAGGCAAGCCAACAGTAAGTGACAGAAAGTGATGCCTTCCAGGTCCAAAAACAATCGCACCGCCTTCTCCTTGTCCCCTTGGGTGAGAGGAGCAAGTCACCAGGCACGGGTGGGTCTCATTCATTCTGCAGCAGGCCAACAGCCTCAGCGGGAGCACAACAGGCCCCCAGCCCCTACTCACGCATCCGTCCACGGGGAGCAGTTTGGGTGGGGGCCGCACAGGCCCGGGGCTGGGCCACCTCTGCCTTACTCTTGCTTGTTCCTCTCAGAACCTCCCTCTTGACCCACCCAGGCTTCTAAAAGGTCCTTGGCAGTGGGCATCTACCTCTCTTCCCTGGAACAGCTTAGCGAGCGGAGCAAGGCCAAGTCGGGGTGGGGGAGGGCCTTGCTGCCAGATCCCAGCACGGCCAAGTTGGGTGGAGGACTGGAGCCACCAGGAGCCAAGAAAGCTTGTTCTGGGAGGTAACAGGTGGGTAGAAAGGAAGGCAAGGTGTGAGGAGGGAGGTGAGTATTTTTCAGTACCATGATGTGCCATGGTACTGTATCCTATTTGGTCTTTGCAACAGCCCAGTGAAATAGATGCCACTTCTTATGCCTTATGCCCAGGCCAGGCTCCCTGGGCAGGCAACTGTGCAGTCTCACGGGGCCCTGGGCTTGGTTTAATGCTCTGTTGTCACTGCCTCGAAATTCTTAATAGTTTTTGAACACGGGACCCCAAATTTTCATTTTGCACAAAACAATGTAGCTGGTCCTAATTTTGCCCACCTTATAAATGAGTGAATGGAGGCTCTGAAAGGTTACAGCTGGGAAATGGAGAACCCGCGGCTGCCTGACTCCAAGACTGTAATCTCCAGCTTTTCCCTGCATTTCATTCTGAAAAGGTATATATGCTGAGCATCTACTCTTGGGGGCTGGCATTCTTAGGCACTGGGGATCCATCTACGAGTGAGGAAAGACCCCCCGGCTTCTAGCCTAGCAGGGTGAGTGGCATGTTAGCACAGTGGTCCTCAGAGGGAGGTCCGTGGGCCAGCAGCAGCGGCACCACTGGGGAGCAGTAGGTTTGGATAGGAACAAAGGTTGTCTCATTTTCTCCTTAGGTCAAACTTGGCCAAGGCCCTTGGCTTGCGTTCTTATTTCCTGGTGGAAGCCCCAGGACAGAGCAGCAGACATTTTCACTAGGTCTCAAGGTTGCATTGAGCCCCAACAATGAGCACAGGAGGCCCCAGGCCTCTGCTTTACCACTGGAACAGTAAGCCTGCAGTCAAGGGGGTTTTCTTGAAATTTCGGGGCCAGAAGTGTCACCCAGTGTGAAATCCCAGGAGAAAAAATATTGGTACCTTTGGCCAGCAGTGGCTCCCTTTCTTCCTCAGAAGTGGCCCTGCCTCTAGGTGACCTTAGGGACTCACCCTAGGGAGGGCCTAGAGCTCCCATTTGTCTCTTTTATCTTATCATCTCGTTTCTAGTCTCAGCTCCCTATGCAGAATCTGCACCTCATTCAAATGAGGGATAATGAGGACCTGTGCTGTGGTGGAAGGAATGGAAAAGAGGGTGTCATAAGGATAGACTTGATCAAGGATTGTATCTGGGGTGATGGAGAAGGAAAATGGAAGTTGACACCACGAAAATAGCCAACTTTTAATTGAGTACTGTTTCTGTGTCAGATGGTTTATGAAGTGTCAAATTTAATTCCTCATTATCCCCATTTTATAGACGTGGAAACTGAGCCTCAGCTAGCAAAGCGCTTGCTTCAGGTCCCGTATCTAGTAACTGGTGGATCTGGGATGGAAAACCAAGTCTGCCTGAATCCACGCCACCAGAGGTTCACAAACTTTGGTATATACCAGAATCTCCCGGAATGCCTGTTAAAACACAGACTACTGGGCCCTAATCCCAGAGTTTCTGATTCAGTAGGTCTAGGATAGGGCCTGAGAATTTGCAATTCCAGCAAGTTTCCAGGTGCTGCTGATGCTGTTGGTCCAGGGACCACACTTTGAGAACCACAGCATTGGAACAAACCAGTTTTTCTCCACCCAGGCTGCACGCTGGAATCGCATGGAGCACTTAATTCTGACGCCAGCTGCCTCCCCTCTTGGAAAGTCTCATTGAATTGGTCTGGGCTGTTGTCCGGGCGTTGGCATTTTTTAAAGAGCTCCCTGGGTGTTTCTAATGTGCAGCCAGGGATGAGAACCACTGCTCTAAACGTTGTCAATGGGAACTACAGGAGAAATAGCAGGCTTCCGGAGGAAAATAATGGTCCCTTTTCCCTAATATGCAGAATCGTAATGACTTCTGCTTTCATGCTCAAAATCCCCAGCATTACCAGCCAAATGCTCAGCCCCAGCTAAATGCTAATTGAGTTTCCTCTTTGGGCTGGGTGCTTGTTCTGTGTGGCTTTTCCAACGACTTGAGTGTGGACTGATTGGGACCAAGCGGTTGGTAAGAAATGACAAGATGGAAATGCATTGAGAAGCTGATGACGGGTCTGCCTTGCAACAGAGCATTTTTCCCCTTACAAATAATAATCTGCAGTTTTCACTGAAGTTTGCAGCAGCAGGTTTTATGACCAAGGTCTTTGTAATTATGCAACGGAAATGTATTTGAAATTGCTTAAATGGTTATATAGGTAAGATTTGCTCAAACATTTGACGCACTTTTAAAAAGTTTGTATGCAGTTAGATTACCTTTGAAATGTGATTTGGAAATTGGAGTTTGCTGTTCCCAGCTCAGTGCTGAGACTGAGGAGGTGCTGAGTATAACCTAAAAGCAGCAGTGCTTTATAAAAGACTGGCAATAATTGTTTCTAAGGATGTTTAAATCTTCCCTGGTCTTTAATTATTTAGGAAATAATTAAGGAGGCTTGTGGCTAAAGCCTCAAAATACAAGGAAGGCTTGAATGTCTCAATTCATTGGTTCTCACTACGATAAAAAAGAAGTGATAATGTTGACTAGATAGAGGAGGAAAATAAATGGGAATTATGGAGCGGGTAGGACCTCAGACTTGGGGCTTGAGCAGACATCTAGGCCAGGGGCCTCCAAGCCAGTGCCCACAGATGGACCAGCATGTCCTCAGCTAATGGGGGTGGCTGATTGTTCCACCCACAGTTGTGGGTTCAGTGCTGCCAAATCACGTAAGTTTTCAAGAGAAGACAGAAGTCAAGATTTTAATATAAACTCTCTCAATTTAAAAAAATGCTTGCTTAAATAAAATAAATAGGGAAGTGTGTGTGGCTCAATGGATAGAGCTCCCGTTTACCATATGGGAGGCCCCGGGTTCGCTTACCGGGGCCTCCTTGTGAGGGCAGGTCAGCCCGCGCGGCGCGGTGGGCTGATGCAGCGGGACCTCACAGCAAGGGGGAGATAAGCAGACAAGGAGAAAACACACAGCGAATGGACACAGCAAGCACAAGCAGCAAGGGGGGGGTAAATAAATAAATAAATAAATCTTAAAAAATAAATAAATAAATAAAATAAATAAATACTGTGCGGGCCCAATGGATCTGTGGGCTGCATTCAGGTCACATCAATGACCTCATCCAACCCCAACCTTTTACAGAGGAGAAAACAAGCCCTAGTGGGTTTATTCAAAGTTATTGATATAAATAAAAACGGTCTCAAGCCTAGAACTCAGGGCTTCTTGGCCTCCCAGGGCCTCACAGTTTGGCAGGGGAGAAGGCAGGAAAGAGGGTTGTAATGGAGTGGAGGTGGGATGCTGTGAGAGTTGGGAAGGGGTTGTCTCATCCAGCCTGCGGACCAGGAAGGACTGCTCTCAGGAAGGGAATTCTCAGCTGAGTCTTGACTGAGGACTGGGAGTTAGCCAACGAAGGTTGGGTGATCCTGGAAGGGCATGGGTGTTTGGAGAACTGCAAGAGGCCGAAAGACTGATCCCAGACATAGAATCAGAAAAGTCACAGATTGAACCCCAAAGAGACTCTGAGCAACTAGGAGATTTTGACATGGCTAAAACTATAGCCGATATCTCCAAGGAAAGGATGAGTTAAGTGTCTGAGAATCTCAGAGTGAGGTTGCAGCCAAGCCTGGAGAAGGGGTGACCGTGTCAGGTGATGAAGTATAGTTTTGGCTTTTATTTTTTTCCTACTTGCTCTGAAGCATTCCAAGCTCTGTCATCATAACCCCTGAAAGGCTGCCTGATTCCTTCATGGAAATGGCTCCTTCTGCTTTTAACAGTTCCCACTATTTTGAGTGGATCTTCATATTTCAATAATCAACGTGACTTCCCTTTGGGAACCTTGGGATTCATTGTATCTGACTAGGGATGTTTTCTATTTTGGTGCTCATGCCTTAGAATTTTGTAGGAGGAGAAGAAGAGGAGGGACTTCAGATTGTCTTTCTGTGCTATCATATGTTTTGTGTGATTCTTTTTTTCTGTTCATATTGTTACCCAAAAATGGAGCAGTAGGTTTGGATAGGAGTAAAGGTTGTCTCATTTCCTCCTTAGGTCAATTGTTGACCAGTTGTCCCTGTGGCTTCTCAAAGTTTTGAGTCCCTGATATTTGCATTATTTTTTAGGCACTGTGATAGACTTCTGGGATCCAACTCTGTCCCTTCTCTCATGAAGCTTACAGTCTTGTGTGAAGACAGCTGTGTGTGATCAAAGTTATGACAGGGGAAAATGCAAGGGGCTATGGATGCATATGGCAGGGGGTCAAGAGTTTGATTCCTTTTATTGCTGGGGAAACTAATTTCACCAGCAAATAACATCTTGACCTTACTTTAAATTTCTAAAAAAACTTTTAGAGAGGTAAAATTTATGTAAAATAAAATCCATTATTTTAATCCGTACAATTCAGTGATTTTTAGAATATTCACAGTGTTATGCAACCAACACTACTATCTAATTCCAGAGCATTTTTATTACTCTGAAAAGAAACACTGTACATATTAAGCAGTCACTCCCCTTTCCTCTCTCTGCTCAGCCCCTGACAATCACAAATCTACTTTCTGTCTCTATGGATTTGCCTATTCTGGACATTTCATATAAACAGAATCATATAATATATGACCTTTTGTGTCTGGCTTCTTTCACTTAGTGTAATGTTTTCTTTTTCTTTTTTTTTTAGGAAGAACCAGGGATTGAATCCAGGACCACCTACATGGGAGGCAGGTACTCAGCAACTGAGCTGCATGTGTTCCCCCAGCATAATGTTTTCGAGGTTTATCCATGTTATAACATGAACTAGTATTGCATTGCTTTTCATGGAGAATATTCCATTGTGTAAATGTACCACATTTTGTTTATCCATTTTGTAGGGTTGGACATTTGGGTTGTTTCCACTCTTGGGCTATTATGAATAATGCTGCTAGGAATATTCATGTACAAGTTTTTATGTGAACATGTGCTTTTAATCATCTTGGGTATATACCCAGAAGTAGAATTGCTGGGTCTTATGGGAACTCTATGTTTAACCTTTGAGGAACTGCCAAACCGTTTTTCACAGTGGTTGCACCATTTTATATTCCCATCAGCAATGTAGGAGGGTTCCAATTTCTCTACATCCTCACCAACACTTATTATTTTCTGGTTTTTGACAATAGTCATCCTCATAGGTATGAAGTGGTATCTCATTGCAGTTTTTGTTGTTGTTGTTTGTTTGTTTGAGGTACCAGGGCCAGGGAGTGAACCTGGGACCTCATATGTGGGAAGCCGGTGCTCAACCACTGAGTCACATCGGCTCCCCTGAGTTGTTTTTTTTATTTGATTGCTTGTTGTTGTTGTTTGTTTGTTTTTGTTTTTAGGAGGCACCAGGGACCAAACCCCGGACCTCCCATGTGGGAGGCAGGCACTTAAATGCTTGAGCCACATCCAGTCCCTCATTGTAGTTTTGATTTGCATTTCTCTAATTACTGATGATGTTGAGCATCTTTTCTTGTGCTTGTTGACTATTTGCATATCGTCTTTGGAGAAATGTCTATTCAAATCCTCTGCCCATTTTTTAATTGGGTTGTCTTTTTTTATTGTTGTTGGGTTGTAAGAGTTCTTTATATATTCTGGATGCTAGAACCTTATCGGAATATGATTTGCAAGTATTTTCTCCCATTCCGAGTTGTCTTTTACCTTTCTTGATAGTGTCCTTCAATACACAAAGTTTTTAATTTTGATGAAGTTCAATTTATTTATTTGTTTTCTTATTTGCTTGTGTTTTTGATAGCATATTTGAGAAAATCTTCCCTAAGCCAAGGTCATGAAGATTCACAAGTATGTTTCCTTCTAAGAGTTTTATACTTTTCATTGTTACATTTTAAGTCTTTGGTGCATTTTGATTTAACTTTTGTTCATGGTGTGTGGTAGGGATCCAAATTCATTCTTTTGCATATGGATATTCAGTTGTCCCAGCACCATTTGTTGAAAAGACTTTTCTTTTCCCATTAAATGGCTTGGTACCCTTGTTGAAAATCAATCAAGTTTATTTCTGTAGTCTCAATTCTATTCCATTGATCTATATATCTGTCCTTATGCCAGAAACACACTGTTTTGATTACTATAGCTTTGCAGTAAGTTTTGAAATTGGGAAGTGGGCATCCCCCAACTTTGTTCTTCTTTTTCAGTACTATTTTGGTTATTCAGGGTTCCTTGCAATTCCATATGAGTTTTAGAATCACTTTGTCCATTTCTGCAAAGAATGCAGTTGGGATGTTGATAGAAATTGCATTGAATCTGTTGATCAATTTGGGAAATATTGCCATCTTAGCAATATTAAGTCTTCTAATCCATGAAAACAGGATATCTTTCCATTTATTTAGGTTTTCTTTATTTTAAAAAAGTTTCATTGTTTTCAGTGTACAAGTCTTGTACTTCCTTGATAAAATTTATTCCTAAATATTTTATTCTTTTTGATGCTATTGTAAATGGAATTGTTTTCTTAATTTCATTTTTGGGTTATTTCAAAATGTGATCCAGCATTCTCTTTTAAATTATAAATTGCTGTTCATATCTACTTTTTCTTTGTTTTCAAATATTTTTGTTAGCCCTAAAAAATGGGTCATATAGGGATAATTACTTCTGACTTGTGAAAAGTAGTGACAGATTGGAATTGTTTTGTTTTCTGGAGATTTCCAGTGATGGGAAAGAAAAAAAAGTTTGAAGTGTTAATTCACATTATTTGTGTGTTTATAGAAATTTGTGTTTTTTGTCAAAACGTAAAAAGCCTATTGGTTATATCACACTCTTTCAAAGTTTGTCACTCATTCCACTATAATGCCTTTATCAAGCACCTAGCAGGCAAGACACAGGGTAAGGTCTTTTAGAAATTAGAGAGTGCAATGCAAAGGAAAAAAATCTGTGTCTAGAAACACAACAGATTTTTTTGTATATTGATCTTACATCCTGTAACTTTGCTGACCTCCTTTATTAGCTCTAATAGTTTTTTGGTGTGGATTCTTTAGGGTTTTCTATATATATGATGTCATCTGTGAATAGAGATGATTTTACTTCTTCTTTTCCAATATGGATGCCATTTCTTTCTTTTTCTTGCCTGGCTGCTCTGGCTAGATTTCCAGGAAAATGTTGAACAGATGTGGCAAGAGAAGACATCCCTATCTTGTTCTTGATCTCAGCAGGAAATTTTCATGCTTTCATCATTGTGTTGCCAGCAGTGGGTTTCCAGGTTCTTGGCTACCTTGCGATTCAAAGACATGCCAGGTTAAGCGACAAGTAAAGGGTTTAATGAGAAAGGAAAGAAAGCGAGAGTACATACTCAAGCTTTGAGTGCAGGTGTGCTCCAAGACAATACTTGTGCGGGAGCCCCTGGGTAGGCTTCTTTAAGGCCGTCCTTTCCTCCTCCCCCTTCCCCATGGTGAGGAGGGATCTGAGCAGTTTGCTGTTCTGATTGGTTGCTTTTCTGCCTTCTGATTGGTTTATACTATAGACCACTCAGGTTGCAACTGTTAGCTTTCAAGGAACCAATGGGGAGGCCTTTCTGTGTGGAGTTAGCAGAGCTTCTTTTTGAGCCTCGGAATTTCAAACAGGACCTCGGAATTTCAAACAGGACCTCGGGACCCGGTTCTTGGCGGGCTTTTCGGCTGTAATGGTTACAGCTTTGTTCTTGGATAGGCTGCCTTCTCTCAGGGGGTTTCCGGGTGGGGTCTCAGCTGTGATGGTTCTGGTTTTGTCCTGACCACCTGCCTTCCCTCCTTTCCTATGCTAGCTTGCATCAATTGCATTTGTGAATAGATGTCCTTTATTATGTTGAAGAAGTCCTTTCTATTCCTAGTTTGTTGGGTAGTATCGTCATGAAAGGGCATTGGATTTTGTCAAATGCTTTTTATGTATTATATTGATATGATTCTAAGTTTTTTCTTTATTCTATTAATATGGTGTATTACATTGCTTGGTTTTCGTATATTGAACCACTCTTGAGTCCCTGGAATAAATCCCACTTGGTTATGGTGTATAATCCCTTTCATGTTAGCCTGTAGTTTGATTTTCTTATGATATCTCTGTCTGGTTTAGATAGCAGGGTAATATGGCCTCATAGGATGAATTTGGAAGTGTCCGTTCCTCTTCTCAGAAGAGTTTTAGAAGGTTTAGTGTTAATTCTTTAAACATTTGATAGAATTCACCAGTGAAGCCATCTGGACCTGGACTTTTTTATTGGAAGTTTTTTTGACTACTGATTAAATCTCTTTACTTGTTATAGGTCTAATCAGATTTTTTATTTCTTCTTGGGTCAGTTTTGGTAATTTGTGTATTTTTAGGAATTTGTTAATTTCATCTAGGTTATCTAATTTGTTGCCATTCAATTGTTCATACTGTCCTCATATTCCTTTTTAATTCTGTAAGGTCAGCAGTATGTCCCCACTCTCCTAATTTTAGTAATTTGAGTCTTCTCTAGCATTCTAGTTAAAGGTTTGTCAATTTTGTTGCTCTTTTTAAAAACCAACTTTTGGTTTCATTAATTTTCTCTTTTTTTCCTATACTTTATTTCATTTAACTCAACTCTAGTTTTTATTATTTCCTTCCCTTTGATTGTTTTGGGTTTAGTTTGCTCTTCTGTTTTCTAATTTCTTACGGTAGAAAGTTAGGTTATTAATTTGATTTAGTGTTTTTTTTTTTGGGGGGGGGGTTTGGTTATTGATTTGAGATCTTATTCCCCAAAGCATCTCATTCTCAAGACTTTCCTCCTAAGCTTTGTTTAGGCTCCTGTTTTCCCCACTGCCAAGTGTTATCTATTGCCCCCAGGCAGCACCTGCTGATTCATTTGCCTGTAAATGTCCACCCGCCCTTCCCCCAATAGCCACCTCTGTTCTGAGTTAGGCAAAGTAAGGGCAAGCCCTTTGAGTAGTTCCTCCAGGGAGCCACCAGACAGGTCAAAAGAAGCAACCCAATTCTTTCTGAATGCAACCTGTTCTGCTCCCTTTGGTACTAATACATGTACCTGAAATGTGGACTGTTGTGTTCAAGGCCCACCTAGTTGGCAAATGGGATGGGTCCAAGATAAGTTAAAATGCCACAAACTTGCAGTCCATACTGAGATTCAGCCAGTTTTGTTTTGTTTTGTTTTGTTTTTGACCTAGAATTCCCCTGGTTACTGTAAACTTTTGGCTAGTTTCCAGATTTCCAAAAATGTTGCTTCTGACAGCTTTTGCCAATTTTTTCATTGCTTTATGGAGGCATGGATTTTTGGACCGTCTTACTCTACCATTTTTACTACTGTCACTTGCTGACTTGATTTTGATGCAGTCTTGTCAATTTTTTTTCTTTTATGGTTAGTGCTTTCTGAGTTCTATTGAAGAGACCTTTTGATGATCCCAAAGTCATGAAAACATTCTTCTATATTCTTTTCTAAAAGTTTTAGCTTTTATACTTAGATCTAAGATCCATCTCGGAGTAATTTTTTTGAATGGTGTGAGGCAGGAGTAAAGGATAATTTTTTTTCCCCACATGGTTGGTCTTGACCTAACCTTTAGATATAGAGATGAGATGAGACCTACTCCCAGACTAATGAGGTTAGGCCCTCTTAGAGCTCCTGATACATTCTTTCCTAGTATTTCTCACACTGACCATTACCTGGTAGAGTGGTATTATAAAATATTAACTGTAGTAGATTGAATTATGTACCCCAATGTGTTCTTAATCCACATTCCTATAGGTTTGAAACCATTGTAAATAGGATCTCTTGAAGAAACTCTTTTAGTTAAGGTGTAGCCCAAGTGAATAAGGGTGTGTTTTCATCCAGATTGCTGGGGTACTTTGTAAGTGGAAGAATTCAAACAGAGAGAAAGCGATGGGAGGAGCTGAAAGCCAGAAGTCAGAAGAAATCTGGAAGAGAAAGGAGAGGACATCTCCAAGTGAAGGGAAAGCCAAGGAACCCAAGGATTGCCCATCAGCAAGAATGCTACCACCCCAGGAAGAAGTGAGCCTGCTAGCTTCCAGTACCGTGCGCCAATACATTCCAGTTGTTTAAGCCAAACCATTGTGTGGCATTCATCATAGAAGCCTGGCAAACTAAGACATTAACCAATATGTTTTTTTTTTTTTTTTTGCTCTTGATAGTTCCTTCTTACTCTGTCCTTCTCATTAAAATTGGACTACATCTCTGAGGTATCTGTTTTCTAGTGGAAAGACTGTTACATGTGAGTTTACAAAACCCTTAACTTTGTTTAAAAAAAGACTGTAGCATCTCATGGTGGAGACAATGGGCTACAGAAAAGGTTTTTTGAATTTTGAAAGCCAAACCCCTGGATGACTTAGGACATAAACAATGAGTGTGGAAGATGGCATGATGGTAGAAAAGAGACATTTTGTTTGGCTACAAGTGGGTGATACTTCTCTGGGCTGGGAGAGAGTAACTGTCAGTAGAAGCAGGAAAGCTGAGTTCTTGGAGCACTTCTGAGAAGACATTCTGTGCCCTGCCCCTCCCAGGTTGAGTTCCAAGGAGACAGAAGGGCAAAAAATGGGAGAGCAGAGGGCACTGTGCTCACTTCCTGATGGACCAGAGAAATCTTGGTTGGCCGTACCACAGAATGGGAGTTGTAGAGTAGAAATGTCTGCAGGAAGAATCCAGAGGGTATAGCCGAGGTGGTCTCAGGGTCCCTACAGGGCTCACAGTATAGATTGGTGAGCAGCCAAATGAACAAAATAAAATTTTAAATGTTTAACTGCCGCAGAAAAACATGTGGTTTAATCCACTCCTGTGGGTGTGAACCCATCATAAATAGGACCTTTTCAAGAGGTTATTTTTAGATAAACTGTGGCCACCTGAATCAGGATAGGTCTTAATCCTGTTATTGGAAGCCTTGTAGAGAAGGCTATAGGAAGAAAGCCACCAGGGAGGAGGAGAATCTGGAAGTCAATGGAACTGGAAGAGAAAGGAAACGACAATGCCCACGTGCATCGCCATGTGACAGAAAAGCCAAGGACCCAAGGATAGCCACAGCCAGCCCCCAGAATACCATGGTCTTTGGGGAGAAAGAATCACCTTGCCAATACCTCGGTTTTGAACTTCTCCTAACCTCAAAACCACGAGCCAAGAAATCCCGTTGTTGAAGTTAACCCATTGTGTGGTATTTATGATCAACCCTGCACTTGTATCACTCACTTCATTTGCCTCACCTAATCCCTGCTCTGTCGAATCC
>JAQZBX010019248.1:0-33951 GCA_029593785.1 Cabassous unicinctus
CTGAGAGCAGCAAGGGAGAAGCAAACCATCACATACAAGGGACACCCAGTAAGACTTAGTGTAGATTTCTCATCAGAAACCATGGAGGTGAGAAGACAGTGGTATGATACAATTAGAATACTGAAAGAGAAAAACTGCCAGCCAAGAATTCTTTATCTAGCAAAAGTATCCTTCAAGTATGAAGGTGAGTTTAAAATATTTAGAAACTAAAAGAGTTCATAAAAAAGAATCCAAATTTGCAGGAAATATTAAAGGGAGCCTTACAGCCCGAAAGAAAAAGACAGAAGAGAGAGGCTTGGAGGAGAGTGTAGAAGGCAAAAATAGCAGAAAGGATAACCAAAAGAGTAAAAAGATAGACAAAAATAACATATGGCATACGAAAGTCAAAAAATAGAATGGTGGAAGTAAATAATGCATTTATAGTAGTATCATTGAATGTGAATAGATTAAACTCACCAGTGAAAAGATATACAGGGTGACAGAATAGATTTTCAAAAAGCAGCCATCTGTATACTGCCTACAAGAGACTCACCTTAGACCCAGGGATACAAACAGGGTAAAAGTAAAAGGTTGGAAAAAGATACCCCATTCAAATACTAATAAAAAAAGAGCAAGGGTAGGTATAATAATATCAGACAAAAAACACTTTAAATACAAAAAAGTCATAAGAGATGCAGAAGGCCATTATATATTAATAAAAGGGACAATCCACCAGGAAGGAGTAACAGTCATAAAGATCTATGCATCTAACCAGGGTGCCCCAAAATACGAGAGACAAACTCTGGCAAAACTGAAGGGAGAAACAGACATCTCTACAATAATAGTTGAAGACTTCAATACACCACTCACATTATTAGACAGAATAACTAGATAGATCAACAATGAAACAGACATCTTGAATAATATGATAAACAAGCTAGACCTAACAGGCATATACAGAACGATCAGTGGGTTACACATTCTTCTCAAGTGCTCATGGATCTCACTCCAGGATAAACCACATTAGGTCACAAAGCAGGTCTCAATTAATATAAAAAGACTGAAATTATACAGAGCATCTTCTCTGATCATAATGGTGTGAAACTGGAAATCAGTAATAGAAGGAAAAGGGGGAAATGTGCAAATGTGTGGAGGCTGAACAACACACTCCTAAATAATCAGTGGGTCAAAGAAGAAACTGTAAGCAAAATTAGTAAATACATTGAGATGAATGAAAATGAGAACACAACTCATCAAAATTTACAGGTTATAGCAAAGACAGTGCTGAAAGAGAAATTTATAGCCTTAGATACCTATATTTAAAAAGAAGAAAGAGCTAAAAGTAAAGACCTAATTGAACACCTGGAGGAACTAGAAAAAGAACAGCAAACCATTCCCAAACCAAGCAGAAGGAAAGAAATAATATAGAACAGCAATAAATGAAATTGAGAACAAAAAACCAAAACAGAAATTCATGAAAAAATATTCAACATCCCTAGTGATTAGGGAAATGCAAATCAAAGCTAAAATAAGATATCATTTCATACCTATTTGAATGCCCTCTATTAAAAAGACAGAAAACTACAAGTGTTGGAGAGGATTTGGAGAGACAGGAATGCTTATCACTGAATGGTATAGCCACTGTGGAAGACTGTTTGGCAGTTCCTAAAGAAGGTGAATACACACTTGCCACGTGACCCGCCAATAAAACTACAGGGTATATATCCAGAACTGAGTGCAGTGTCACAAACAGACATCTGCACACCAATGTTCACAGCAGCATTATTCACAATTGCCAAAAGATGGAAACAACTCAGTTGCCATCAACTGATAAATAGATACAAACTGTGGTGTATTCACACGATGTAATATTACGTAGCTGTAAGAAGAACTGAAGTAGTGAAGCTGATGACAATGTGGATGAACCTAGAGGACATTATGTTAAGTGAAGCAAGTCGACACAAAAAGACAAATACTGTATGACTGCGCTATTATGAATTAAATATATGTGTACTCTAAGGGAATTAATAATTTGAATATGGGTCACCAGAAAATAGAATGAGGGTAGAGAATGGAAAGCTGACGGTTAACTTGTGCAGAACTGGTAAAAAGGATGTGTGTTTATCTTTGGAAATGAATAGAAAAGGTGAAAGCACAACATAATGTTTGTAACTAGCAGTGCTATCATATGTGTATGACAGTAGTTGAAAGGAAAAATCTTAGGTCATATATATTACTAGAAGAAAAGCTAAGAACAATATAACATGGTACTGTATATCATAGTAAAACCTCATGTGAAATGTGAACATGGGTATATTACATATGACTGTTTTTCTTTGAAACTGAACAAATGTATATTAATGTTGCAAGATGTTAATATCAGACAAAAGAATTTATGCTAAGTGAAAGAAACCAGACATAAAGTACTACATATTGCATGATTCCATTTATATAAAATATAAATATAAATCAATTTATATAGATGAAATTAGATTAGTGGTTACGTAGGGCTGGGAAAGGCTAGAGGGATTGAGAGGTGACTGCTAAGGGGTGTGGAGTTTTTCTTTTTGGAGTAATGAAACTGTTCTAAAATTTGTGGTGATAACGCACAGCATTGTGATTATACTAAAAGCCACTGATTATACACTTTGGATAGATTGTATGGTATGTGAATATATCTCAATAAAACTGTTTTAAAAAAACTCACCACAATGAGATAGCATTTCACACCCACTAAAATGGCTACTATTTTAAAAAGAAGAAGAAAATTTCAAGTGTTATAGAGGATGTGGAGAGACAGGAACACTCACTCACTGCTGGTGGGAATGTAAAATGGTGCAGCCACTGTGGAAGACAGTTTTGCAGTTCCTCAGAAAGTTAAGCATAGAATTACCACATGACCTGGCAGTCCCATTTCTATGTATGTACCCAAAAGAATTGAAAGCAGGTACTAGAACAGATATTTGCACACCAATATTCATAGAAGCATTATTCACAATTGCCAAAAGATGGAAGCAACCCAAGTGTCCATCAACCAACAAATGGCTATATAAAATGTTATATACACATATATCAATCAGCCATAAAAAGGAATGCAGTTTTGATAACATACAACACAGACTGATCTTGAAGATATCATGTTGAGTGAAATAAGCCATAACCAAAAGGACAAGTAATATATGATCTCACTGATATGAAATAATTAGAATACGCAAAAAAAGAGTCGTCAGAATTTAGAATTCAGGTTACCAGGGGACAGAGGGTGGGGTAGGGATAAGGACTAGGGAGTTAAGGCTTAAAATGTAGAGCTTCCATTTGGAATAATGGAAATGGTGGTGATGGTAGCACAACATTGTAAATGTCATCAACAGCACTGAATTGTATATATGAATGTGGTTAAAAGGCAAAATGTTAGGTTGTATATATGGTACTAAAATACAAATAAAAAAAGATAAAATAAATAAACTACTATTAAACCTGTGATTGCTATGTGGTTTTGTTTTTTTTTTTTTTTAAGATTTATTTATTTATCCCCACCCCCCGTTTGTGTTTGCTGTCTGTTTTCTGTGTCCATTTGCTGTGTGCTCTGTCTGCTGATCCTCTCTTTAGAAGGCACCAGGAACCAAACCTGGGACCTTCCATGTGGGAGAGAGGCACCCATTCGCTTGAGCCACCTCCGTTCCCTGCCCCACCGCGTCTCTCATTGTGTTTCCTTTTTGTGTCTCCTTGTTGCATCATCTTGCTATGTCAGCTCGCCGCACCAGCTTGTCATGCCAGCTCGCTGTCCTGCACTTCCTCTCCAGGAGACACCAGGAACCGAACCCAGGACCTCCCATGTGGTAGGCAGGAGCTCAATCGTTTGAGCCACATCCACCTCCCTGCTATGTTTTTTAAGTACAGCAAATGCAGATAGTCGAAATGATTTGAAATACAAACAGAAACCTAACCAAATTGCTATAACAATAAACAATCCAAAGAGACTTCTATTTCTGGCCATGATAAAATAACAGAAAATTGACTGACCCTCCTGTCTTAAACAACTAAAACACCAAACAAAATAGTAAGAGTTTTCAGACATGGGACAACAGGCACTGCAGGTACAAGACCCCTGAGAGGAGAAATGATGAGGTAAGCACTACAAGTGCCCTAAAATACCTGCCCGGAAGGAGTTTCCAGGCTTCAGCACAGAAAGGGGGAACCCAAACCAAGCCTGGTGGTGTCGCCGAGATAAGGCAGCTCGAGGTTTGGGAAGGCCCAAGTACCGAGAATTTGGAGGTCAAACTACCAGAGAGGGTGGAGCTGTAATAGAGAGAGGGAGGGAAAGCACTCTAAGAGCTGCAGAGGGTCCCCTCAACACTTTTCCTCATTATAACAATGTGCTGTGTATGTGATGTACTGATGATGTACCTCTGTGTGAGAAAACTAGTGGGGAAAGCACCACCAGAAGGGGGAAGGTAGAACAACGGCCAGAAGAGCCCACCTGCTAGCATGGAAAGACCTCTTATTAAGAACAACGGCCAGACTAACATGAGCATTGAAGTTCCAGGAAAAAAAGGGGGAAATGGGCAGAAAAAATTTTTGAAAAAATGATAGCTAGAAATTTTCCAAATCTGATGAAAACTAGAAACCCATAGATTCAAAAAGAAAATACCACCAAGGCACATTATAATCAAAGTACTGAAAACCAAAGAAATATACAGAGGAACAAAAATAAGAATGACTAGCAGACACATTGTTGGGAAAACGCAAGCCAGGAGACAGTGGACTGAAATCTTTAAAGTACTGAAAGTACTGAAAGAAAACAAATAAATAAAACCAGCAAAAATAAGTTCCGAAAATGAAGATAATATAAAACATTTTTTGAGACATACAAATGAAGAGAAAATTAATCACCCATAACCCAGCATTACAAAATATATTAAAGGAAGTCATTTAGGCAGAAGGAAAATAATATAAGTCAGAAATTTATATTTATGTAAAAGAATGAAGAGTACTGGAAATGTTAAATATGTGGATAAATATAAAAGAAAATTTTCTCTTTTTAATTGTCTAAAGTAAAAATAATAACAATGTATTAATAGGGGTTAAAACACAAATAGAAGTAAAATATATGACAACAATGATGCAAAGGGAAAATGAAAGCATTCTGTTGTAAGGTTCTTATACTGTATTATAAAGTGTTAAAATATTAGAAAGGCAAATGAAGTATAGTGCAGAAGCCAATAATAGAGATAAAATAGAACCACTGAAAATATTAAATTCAAAAGAAGGTAGAAAAAGATTAAAAAAGGAGCAAAGAAAAGATGATATAAGTAAACAAACAGCGAAAGGGGAGATTTAAACCCAACCAAATCAATAATACCATCAAATAACAGGGGTTGGCAAACTTTTTCTAGAAAGGGCCAGATAGTAAATATTTTAGGTTTCGTTGGCCATATACTCTCTGACACAACTGCTCAACTCCACTATTATAGCAAAAAAAGAGCCATAGACAATATGTAAACTATTGAGCATGGTTGTGTTCCAATAAAATATATTTACAAAAATATCTAGCAGGCTAGATATGGCCCACAAACCAATTTGCCTACCACTGGTTTAGACATAAATTAAAAGACAGAATGTCAGATTAGTTTAAAAGGCTAAATCCAAGTACATGGTGTCTGCAAGAGTCTCACTTTAAATATAGACATAATAAGTTAAAAGGGTGAAAAAGGAGGAAAAAGATGTCATGTCAATACTAATTAAAAGAAAGCTAGAGAAGCTACACGAATATCAAAGTACGTTTCAGAAAAGACAACTTACAAGTATAGGGGATCATTTCATAATGATACAGGAATCAATTCATCAACAAGAACATAACAATCCTAAATGTGTATGTACTTTAAAAGGAGCTTCAAAGTACATGAAGCAAAAACTGATAGGTCTAAAAAGAACAGATGGAACTTCAAACACCATCCCTTTCTTAATATTTGATAGAACAAGTAGAAAAAAGTCAGGAAGGATACAAAGGACTTGAACAACTCTATCAACCAACCTAACCTAAATGATATTATGCACTATTTTACCCAAGAGCAAACTTCACACTCTTCTCAAGTATACATTTAGCAAGACAGACCACATGCTAAGCCATAAAACAAGTCTCAATATATTTAAAATGACTGAAATAATTACAATGTTCTCTGACTAAAGCAAAATTAAATTAGAAATCTATAAGAACAAAACAAAACAAAAAACAGGTACCTGGAAAATTCCCAAATTTCTGAAAAGTAAACATACACTTCTAAATAATTCATTGATAGAACTCTGGAAAACAGTCAAATGTTCATGGGAACCAAGCCTATGCCAAATGAAGAAAACGGCAACTTAAAATGGTAAGAGAGCTTCGTGGCATTTTTACTTGCTATTGCCACACACCCTGGCCAACAAAGAAAACTCCAAGTCTCAACAGCTTCACTGGGAATTCTACTAAACATTTAAGAAAGAAATAGTATTGATTCTATGTAAACTCTTCCTGAAAATAACAGAACAATTCCCAATTCATTCCATGAGGCCAGCATTATCCTGAAATCAAAACCAGACAAAAGGAAGTGGATGTGGCTCAACCAGTTGGGCGCCCACCTATCCAGGTCCTGGTGCCTCATAAAGAAGACAAGCAGACGCCTAAACAAGCAGATGCCACCAGCCAGCAGACACTGCAGCCGCGGGAGCAGATGTGCCTCAGGCCGTTGGGCACTCACCTCCCATGAGGGAGGTCCCAGGTTCAGTTTCCAGTGCTTCCTGGAGAAGGCGCGCAAACAATGAACAGACAGAGGAGAGAACCATGGAGGGCTGGGGAGAGGGGAGGATAAATTTTTAAAAATAAGTAAAAGTAAATATAAAAAAAAAACTAGACAAAAACATTACGGGAAGCGGATATGGCTCAGGGGACTGAGCTCCTGCCTACCACACGGGAGGTCTGTGGTTCAGTTCCCAGTGCCTCCTAAAGAAGACAGCAAGCTTGTGTGCCGGGCAGGCACGGCAAGCTGACACAACAAGAGGCACAAGAAGAAAAAACATAATGAGACATTCAACAAGGCAAGGAGCAGAGGTTCCTGGTGTCTCCTAAAAAAACGAGCAAGACAGCGAGCTGACACAACCGGCAGGCAAGGCAAGGTGATGCAACAATATGACGCAAAAAGAGACACAAGAAGAAAAAACATAATGAGACACAACAAAGCAGGGAACAGAGGTGGCTCAAGCAGTTAGGAGCCTCCCTCCTACATCGGAGGTCCTGGATTCAGTTCCCACCCCGGTACCTCCTAGAGACACAGCACACAGCAAGTGCAAACAACTAGGGGGTGGGGAGAAACATATAAATAAAGTAAATTTTTTTTTTTAAAAATTACAAAATGAAATGTGGGAACATGACCAGGTTGCATCAGCAGAGGAACCGGTGAGAGAGATGGGTCAGGAGGCCCTATTTTGCCACGGCCCCCAGTGGAGGCCTGGCACAGATATAGGAAGGGGAGGGGTTGGGCACACACCCCACGACATCTCAGGGTGGGCAAGGTGGTGACCATTCATGCTCTGGGCTGGCAGCACCCAGGTGTCCCTTTAACAGGGGCCTCTTGCCCACCTGGCTTGGAGGCTGCCTTCTCTTTGGGATCACCCATCTGCTATGGGTTGGAACACAAGGATGGAGGGCATCATCAGGACCTTGCATTTTCATTTTGTACCTCTGCAAATTCTGTACCCAGCCCATACACCAAAGCTTTATGCCCACAGTCCCACCACAGAGATTCTAATTTAACTGCTCAAATGCTAATTTTTTAAAACTCCCCAAGGGAATCTAATGTGCAGTAGGGGGGTTTAGGATCCACTTTTAGAAAAGGTTCCTGGAAGATTCTATCTCCCCTAATTAGGTTTCACTTTTCTCAGCCAGGCTTTTATTTTTTTAATTTGATTTACACACACTTCATATCCACCAAAAATACACTCTACTTGGGGCCATGATCCCCAAGTGTGATACAAGAGGCGCTCCTTTGGTTCCCCTTATTTCCAATGATGTTTTTCAGTCTGCTCAGATTCCATAAGCCCCCAAAATCCTACCAATAAATTCCTTTTTGCTTAAATTGGTCCAAGTTGGTTTCTGTAGCTTCCAACCAAAGAACGCTTAATTACTAGGGAGCCTTAAAAATAAACACATTTGACATGGAAAATGGTTTTGTATGTTCACTGAAGAGGAAAAAGAAAACTAGTACACCTTACCCAAAGTTTGAGCATATTTTTATAACAAAAAAAAGTGAATATATACCATTTTAAATATCTAGAAAGATATATAACAATGTTAACAATGAATATTGAGGCTAGTGATTTAAAAGTGAGTCATAGTTTCTTTTTCATGTTTCTGTGTATACTTTCTAATTTTTTATATAATGAACTTTTTACATTGCTTAACTTAAAAAAGTTTTCTCATAAAATATTAGGCCCAACTACAAATTAATAGGAATAAAAAAATTTTCCCCAAAAGAATTAGTGACATTAGATATGTTAATTAGATATGTTAACTATCTTCGTAGTGTTAACATATTCAAATCTCTTAATATTCCCTTATTTAGTATGTATGTACCTCTGAGTCAGTATAGTCTGGCAAAGAAAAAGTAACAGTTCTTTAAAAAATTCAGATGCAGTGGAAAAATGTCAGGTGTCTTGACAGACAGGACCTGTTGAACATCTTGAATGTTATATAGCTACATACTTCTATGGGACATAAATGTGTCCTTGTTGCCAAAGGTATGTATTCAGAATAGACAAAGGTCCTCATAGTAGCTAAAAAAACAGCTCCGGAATATATAAGCCTTGCCTAATAAAAGAAAACAGGCTAAGAAGTCAAGCCCTCGATCTTAATGCTTGCCCCTATGAACATTATTCCTGTAACAATGAAACTAAGCCTAACTATAATTAATGCTTAAGAGTTAGCCCCTGAAATCCTCTTTGTTGCTCAAGTGTGGCCTCTCTCTAAGCCAAACTCTGCAAATAAAACTTACTACCTTCCCCGCAATGTGGGACATGACTCCCAGGGATGAGCCTCCCTGGCACCACGGGATTATTAACGCTTGATTACCAAGCATTAATCAGTGATGCATTTGGAAAAAGACCTTGATCAAAAGGGGGAAATATTACATAAAACAGAGTTATTATGGCTAAGGGATTTCAAAGTAAGTCAGGAGGTCATTCTGGAGGTTACGCATATATAGGTCTCAGCCAGACTTTACAGAATGCCACAACAAACAAAGCCTCAAACAAAATTGCTCCTGAGAACTCGAGGGATGTCCAAATACCATAGGCAAGCTACATGGCCTCATGAAATCAACACCCCCTCAGAGGGCCCTATCTGGGAATATATGAAAAACTGTTTTGTCAATATGACATAGTTATACTCATTTATAAATCCCCTAAGTGGAAATATTTCCTACCCAGGAAAAGGGAGGGGGATGCCAGAGAAGGCTAGAGAACTGTCTATGAAAAAGTTTGAATAACAAGGCTTTTAGCCTCCAGGCAGGAAGATCTATCACATAGATCCAGTGTGTGATGCAACAAATACACTCCGACCAGGCAACTTTTCAGGGGAAAAACTCCATTTACAATAGCAACAAAAAGACTCAAATACCTAGGAATTAATTTAACCAAAGAAGTACAGGACCTATATCCCGAAAACTACAGAACAATGCTAAAAGAAATCAAAAAAGACCTAAACAAATGGAAAGACATTCCATGTTCATGGATTGGAAGAATAACATCGTGAAGATGTCGCTCTTACCCAAACTGATTTATAGATTCAATGCAATACCAATCAAAATTCCAACAGCCTACTTTACTGAATTAGAAAAGGCAATTACCAAATTCACTTGGAGGGAAAGTGCATCCGAATAGTCAAAAGCATTCTAAAAAAGAAGAGCGATGTGGGAAGAATTTCACTGCCTGACCTTGAAACATACTACAAAGCTACAGTGGTGAAAACAGCAATGGTACTGGCATAAAGATAGACACATCGATCAATGGAATAAAATTGAGAGTCCAGAAATAAACCCTCACCTATACAGTCAATTGGTTTTTGACAAACCTACCAAGTCCACATTAACGGGACAAAACAGTCTCTTCAACAAATGGTGTTGGGAGAATTGGATATCTATTACCAAATGAATGGAAGAGGACCCCTATCTCACTTCCTATACAAGACTCAACTCAAAGTGGATCGAAGACCTAAATATGAAAGCCAGGACCATAAAAATACTAGAAAAAAATGTAGGGAAACATCTTCAAGACATTGTAGAAGGTGGTGGTTTCTTGGACCTTACGCCCAAAGCACACGCAACAAAAGAAAACACAGATAAATGGGACCTCTTCAAATTAAATACTTTCGCACCACACAGGACTTTGTCAAAAGAGTGAAAAGGCAGCAGACTCAATGGGAGAAAATATCTGGAAATCACATGTCCGATAAGGGTTTAATATCCAGGATATATAAAGAGATGCTACAATTCAACGATAAAAAGACAAACACCACAATTTAAAAATAGGCAAAAGACTTGAATAGACATTTGTCCAAAGAAGAAAAACAAACAGCAAAAAAACACATGAAAAAATGTTCAACATCACTAATGATTAGGGAAATGCAAATCAAAACTAAAATGAGATATCACTTCACACCTACCAGAATGGCCACTATTAAAAAGACAGAAGAAAAGAATAGATAAAGCAGAAAGAAAAAACAAAATAAGAAGACAGAGAACTACAAATGTTGAAGAGGGTGTGGAGAGATAGGAACACTTCTTCACTGTTGGTGGGAATGCAGAATGGTACAGCCACTGTGGAGGACTGTTTGGCAGTTCCTAAAGAAGTTGAATATAGACTTGCCACGTGACCCTGCAATACCACTACTGGGTATATACCCAGAAGAACTCAGAACAGTGACACGAACAGACATCTGCACACCATTTAGAGGCATTATTCACAATCGCCAAAAGTCAGAAACAACCCAGGTGTCCACCAACTGACGAATGGATAAACAAACTGTGGTGTATTCACATGATGGAATATTATACAGCAGCAAGAAGAAATGAAGTCGTAAAGCATATGACAACATGGATGAACCTGGAGGACATTATGTTGAGTGAAGCAAGCCAGACACAAAAGGACAAATACTGTATGACTGCGTTACTATGAACCAAATATATTGTGTAAACATGTTGCATGATTCAAAAAAAAATTTTTTTATATGTATACAGTACATTTAATTGAAAAGTGTATGTTTCTATTTAAAAAAAAAAAAAAAAATCCCCTAATCACCATTCTACTTCTTTTATTTGAACCTATAATTTTCAATTTCCTTGTCAAGTTTATTTCTCAGAGACTTAAAACCTTCAGATTGTTCCTATGCTGGTTGAGCCCTAAAACTCAGCAGATATGCAGTCAACTCCTACTCTCCAGTTCTTCAGGTCTGCCCTAGACAACTAACAAAATGATAATGGACCAGACCCACCCCAAAAGCAAGGAGTATCTTCAACTGCAAGCAAAACAATTCCTTTTCTCTGCCCCATAATATCTATGTCTCTTCTCAGCCTGAAGCAGAGTGGACATTGTCTCAAATCCCTCAAGACTGAGGAATGAAAAAAAAATAAAGAAGGGAGTGTGACCATGGACCAAAGCAGATTCATTATTATTGTAGTTATTATCTTGTATTAACTGAGTAACTTGTAACAGAGATATAAAAATAATGAATTTTCTAAAAAAATTCAGGTGAGTAAACTTTCTTAGGCTAAGGAAGCAAAGCGTCATAAGCAAGTTCTGCTTAATGTCAAGAAAAAAAAAGGAGTAAAGGATGAAAAATTTTAGTTAACTTGTTACTGCCATTTTATCTAAAATGAAACCGATTCCATAACAGAATTCTACTTTTTAAAAAAACATGAATTCACATGAAAGGAGACTAAAGAGAGTCTCCGCTGCCCAAGATTCCAAAAGGAAAGAAGGCTAAGGGGAAAAAGGCAGCCCTGGCCCCTGATGTCATGAAGAAGCAGGAGACCAAGAAGGTGGTAAATCCCGTTTGAGAAAAGGCCCAAGAATGACATCTAGCCCAAAAGGGACCTCACCCACTTTGTCAAATGCCCCTGCTACATCCGGCTGCAGTAGCAAAAGGCCATCATCTACAAGGAGCTGAAAGTGCCCCCCACCATCAACCAGTTCACCCAGGCCTTGGACCACTAACCAGCTACTCAACTGCGTAAGCTGGCCCCCAAATACAGACCAGAGACACAGCAAGAAAAGCAGTGGCTGTTGGCCCGGGCTGAGAAGAAAGCTGCTGGCAAAGGGGGTGTCCCCACTAAGAGGCGGCTTGTGATTCGATTCGAGCAGGGGTGAACACTGTCACCACCTTGGTGGAAAACAAGAAGGCCCAGCTAGTGGTGATTGTACATGACATGGACCTCATCAAGCTGGTTGTCTTTCTGTCCACCTTATGTTGTAAAATGGGGGTCCCCTACTGCATCATCAAGGGAAAGGCCAGGCTGGAACGGCTTGTCCACAGAAAGACCTGCACTACCATTGCCTTCACACAGGTCAACTCGGAAGACAAGGGAGCACTAGCTAAACTGGTGGAAGCTATTAGGACCTAATATGACAACAACAGATATGATAAAATTCACTGTCACTGGGGAGGCAATGTCCTGGGTCCAAAATTTTTGCTGGAGAAGGCAGAGGCTAAAGAACTTGGGTTAAATGTACACAGTGGACTTTTCTGTATATAAAAATAAAAGTTTTCCTTCAAGGAAAAAAAAGACTAAAGAGAAATGACAACTAAATGTAATACTTGGCCCAACACTGGATTCATTAATGAAATAGGAAAAAAAAAAGTAAAATGACATTATTGAGTCAATTGACAAACTGGTATGTGATCAGTAGATTAGATAAAAATACCGTTATCTATGTTAAATTTACTTATATTGATAGCCATACTGTTCTATTGTGAGACACTAATTCTTATTCTAAGAAAATACACACTTAAGTATTTAGGTGTAAAGGGCCATAAGGTATGTAACCACTTTCAAACGGCTCAGGGACAAAACATTACACACATGATGAGAGCTCGTATAGGGAAAGGGTGAGCAATTGTTAAAGCATGGGATAAAATGTTAACAACTAGTAAATCCGGGTAAAAGTCATGAGTGTTCTTTGTATTACTCTTATTCTTATAACCTTTCTATAAGTTTGAATCATTATTTCCAAATAGAACATTTTTTTAAATTGAATTCACTCAGCCTGGTTGATGGGGGTTAATCAAATAAGTTTCGGTTCTAAATTCCGTGTTCCTGAATTACCCTATCTAATTCTTTCAAATGAAAAATGCTAACCACTTTTTAAAAAACCCAATTCAATTCTCATCTTCATAAAAGCTAGAAGTGATCTTTCTGCCTGTTTCACTAAAAGTTCTGAGTTTGTCTTCCAGCTCTGACTGGATTGTAGTCTCTCAAATAGGGATAAATATCCTGATTTAATTCCATATATTCCTTCATTGTAATGATGAGACTATTGAGACCTAAAGAGTCCCTGATTTGCCCAAGAACACACCATGAACTAATAGGATTAAATATAAAAGGCTCCTTTTTTGCCCTCTAATGATCAAGGAAAATACTCGGTCTGTCTATAGACAGACACTACTACACCTTAGGGATTCATTTTTTTAGTATCTACCACATGGCAGGCACCATTCTAGGAGCTTCCAACTTATTATCATTTGAAATGTCCTAAGTCTATACACATACACCTGTGTTCTTAGGTACACTTTTTAATATTCCCTGAAACTATTACTTAAATTCATATATTTCTCTATTATTAATAGACTGTGTTCAACCTAGTTAGCAAATTTTCTATTCTCATTTGTCTCCAAATAATTATCCTGCTCGCTTTCTCATGCATAAAACATGACTTATAGGCAGAGATACAAAGAACTCTAAAAGTACTCTTATTTCAAGACTGTTCCTGAGCAACAGGGACTTCTTAATCTTCTACCTTCAGTATCTCTCATAGCCTTATACCTCCAACTGTAGTTGTATCAGTCTTTTAGTATAGTGTTTCTCTATTTGGGTTTTGCTTTCATTCATTCATTCAAAAAAAATATGTTAGGCATCTCTTTGACAAACCATATTCTAATCACAGGGGATATAGTATATAAACAACGAAGACCTTGTCTTCTTACGTCCAAGTGGAAGAGGTGGATAACAAACAAGTATAGGTGCTCGGAGGAAAACCTGGGCAGGGTGAGAGAACAGCAAGTATAGTGGGAAAGAGCAGAGTTTTAGAGTGACAATTTATTTGAGAAAGTAATGTTTGAGCAGACCTGTCTGGAGTTCTTCAAAAATTAATAAGTAATATTTACCTGTTTGAGAGCAAAGATTAATTCTGACCATTAATAAACATCCTGCTAACCAGTCTTTCAGTATTAGACTGCCATTTTATTTTTTAAAAAACCCTGATTGAAAGTCTGAGATTTTAAAATTAAAGTCAACTCTTCTCAGGCCAATAATATGTTGAATCAAATTCTACACAAGTTTAAAAAATTCAAAGCAGAGATGTTCCCTTTTTCTATGGATAAAACATGCATAGAATTATTAATGGCAATAAGGACACAGAGCAACCCTTAGTTAATGTTTTTATTTTTTTACTATATATGTCAACCATATATTCTCAATATTATAAGAAAGGATAATATTATATGAAAACACAATTTATCAATGTGTGTGGCTGTGACTTTAATTTTTAAATTTTTTGTAAGACTGCATATACATAAACTCATAAATAAATTTTAAAAAAAATTCTTTCATACCCTGTATGCATTTCCCATTTGCTGATTTTGCTATAGATAATGAGAAATTAAGTTAGGGTCTTCTTTTGCTAAAATAATAATTTTCTATACATTCTCCTCAAACATCAAAAAAAAATATTTTTTTATAACTAATTACCATAAATCCCCTCCTAAAGGTAATTCTAAATCCCTGAAGAACAAAAAAATAGATCACTTTAAGTCAGAAAGATAGAAGTAAGAACTAATGACACAAAGTATAAGCAATTTCTATCTGAAGGAATCTTATCCATTCTTCAAAACTCCCAGCTCAAATCTCACCTCCATGAAATCTACCCTAGCCTCTCCAATTATTACTGTCCTCTCCATTTGTTACTAGTGTTCTCTTACCTTCAGTAACTCCTTACAGCTGTCGAGCCCAATATCCACAAGAATGCCTTTCACCTTTTTTCGCACCTTCCTGATGTTGTCAAGATTTTCCACAGGAATTTGAAACATTTTTGAAATTACCCTTAAAAAGAAAGAAAACCAAACCGTAATAAGTATGTACATAATCTTTTTTACAGGGTTGGTAAACCACCAAGAATAGAGTATAATTTTCAACAAATGATGCTGGGACAACTGTATATCCACATGCAATAGATACATATTTGGACCCTTTCCTTACACCATATATAAAAATTAACTTCAAACAGATCATGGACGTAAATATAAGAGCAAAAGCTGTAAAACCCTTAGAAAAAACACAGATGTAAATATTTGTAACCTTGGGTTAGGCAAAGCCTTCTTAGATAATACCAGAAACACAAGCAACAAAAGAAAAAAATAGTTAAATTGGACTTAAAAACTTGTGTGCCAAAAGATAACATCAAGAAAATGAGGACAACCCACAGAATGGGAGAAAATATTTATTTGCAAATTTTATTCCCAATAAGAGACTTGCATCCAGAATATATAAAGAACTCTAATAACTCAATAATTTAAAGACAAATAACCCAATTAAAAAATGGCCAAAAGATCTGACAGACCTTTCTTCCAAAGAAGATATACAAACGGCTTAACAATCACATGAAAAGATGCTCAATGTCATTAGCCATTAGGAAAATGCAAATCAAAAAACCACAATGTGATACACATTATACCCACTAGGATGGCTATAATTTTAAAAATGGAAATAATGTGGGTAAAGTTGTAGAGAAATTGGAACTATCATACACTGCTGGTGAGAATGTAAAATGGTGCAGCCAGTTTGTAAAACAGTCTAGCAGTCTGTCAAAAGATTATACACATAGCTACCATATGAACCAGCAATTTTACTCATAGCTATATATTCAAGAAAAATGAAAACAATATCCATGCAGAAATGTGTACACTGCAGTACTATTCATAATAGCCAAAAAGTGTAAATAACCCAAGTATCCATCAACTGAATGATAAACAAAACATATTATATCAACCCAGTGGAATATTATTTGGCAATAAAAAGGAACAAAGTACTGTTACATGGTACAATGCGAATGCATCTTGGAAACAGTATGCCAAGAAAGAAACCTGTCACAAAAGACCACATGTTGTATGATTCCATTTATACAAAATATCCAGATTAAGCAAATCTAGAGAGACAGAAAGTAGATTAGTGAATGCCTATGGCGGCAGGGGGATTATAGGGGGACTGGAGTGTGCTGGCTAAGGGTGCAAGGTTTCTTTTTTGGAGTAAAAACCATGTTCTAAAAGTGACTGTGGTTATGGATGCACATCTCTGTGAATACACTAAAAGCCACTGAATTGTACGCTTTAAATGGGGTGAATTTTATGGTATGTAAATTATATCTCAATAAAACTGTTTTAAAAGATATAGGGAAGGCATAAAATTAAAATACACCCTGTGGTACTACCCTGGAAAAGGAGATACTGTTGTGACCTCATTGTTTTCAATACCTAAGTAGGTACAGAAATATATAGCATTGCAAATGTGCATGTGTGTGTATATATATTCCATAGCTCGGTCCTCTGAGAAAGATTGGTAGGAGTAGAACCAGTAAGTGAGCACCCTAGGGCCCAAGGTTCTAAATACCATTTCTATTCAAAGAAACCAGGGTTCCTTGGAAAAATGGCTGATTCTAGGGCTGGAATATGGAAAAGGCAAGATGAACCTTAAACATCTTGTGCCAGAAAGGAAGTTGCTCAAAGAATGATGAGACATGTCAAAAGAACACAAAAGAAACCCAGCTGATGAGAACTCCATAGGCCATACTGAGAGACAACTTGAGCATTAAAACAAACGACAACATATTATAACCTATGGCAGAGAGTTTTCCAAAAATGGAAACAATATCTCCCATTCCACATGCTCTTCTTACAAATGACCTTGACATTTCGCCCCAAAAGTGGTGGCACCTGCGTCCCCTCCCCTGGAATATGGGCAGAACTTTGTGGCAGTATGGCAGAATAGCCTAGATCATAAAAAATGCCAGACTTCTGCTGTTGTCTGGGGACAATCACATTTGGAATCCAGACACCATGCTGTGAGGAAGCCCCACTAGCCCACATGGAGAGACCACATGCAGGTGTTTCCACATCAACCACCAGACGTGGATGGAGATGCCTTGGAGGATTCCAGCTTCTAGCTACCAGGCCACTCCAGACATTGAGGAACAGAAACAAGCCATCTCCACTGCTCCCTGTCTGAATTCCTGACCAACAGAATTCATGAGCTTATTTAAGAAAATGTTTGTTTTACTCCACTAGGTTTTGGGATAGTTAAGAATACAGCAATAGTTACTAGAATATAACCCACTAAACTAGAATATTAACTCTATACTGATATAAATAAATTGAAAGTTTAATACATCCCCGCAAAATGCTTATTAATAACCAAGGCAGGGAAGCGGATGTGGCTCAAGTGATTGGGCATCCGTTCTACCATATGGAAGGAGCCGGGTTCGATCCCCGGGACCTCCTGGCAAAATTTTTAAAAAGTAAAAAATAAATAAATAACCAAGGCAAAAAAGAGCAACTTGGCAGAAGTCTGGAAGAAAACCCCAAACTGAGATCCACTGTACAAAATATCTAACCTGTAACAATTAAAGGTGTAAAGATCATAAAGGTATCATCATTCCTAATAGCCAAAATGTGGGAACATGGAAACAAATGTCCATCAACTGGTGAATGATTAAACAAAATGTGGTATATCCATGCAATGGAATACTACTTGGCAGTAAAAAGGAACTAAGTATGATGCATGTTACAACATGAATGAACCTCAAAAACATTACGCAAAGAGACAGAAGCCAGGTACAAAATACTTCATATTGCCCAATACCATTCTATATAAAATGTCCAGAAAAGACAAATCTATGGAGACAGAAAGTAGATAAGCAGTTGCCTGGGTCTAGGGCTAGGAACAGGAAGTGACTTCAAATGAACAGATTTTCTGAGGGCCATTGGAAATGTTCTAATACTAGATTGTGGCAATGGTTGCACAACTCTGTAAATTTAATACAAATTAAAGAAATACACCCTAAAATTAAAGATCATGGAAGAAAAAACCAAGGAACTGTTCAAGAATTAAGGAAGCTAAGCACAACTAAATGCAATGTGCAATTCTAAACTAGATCCTTTTACTTTAAATGGCATTACTGGGGAAGCGGGTGTGGCTCAATCGATAGAGCTCCCGTTTACCATATGGGAGGCCCCGGGTTCGCTTCCTGGGGCCTCCTTATGAGGGCAGGCCGGCCTGCGCAGCACGGTGGGCTGATGCAGCCAAGACCTCACAGCAGGAAGCGGGTGTGGCTCAATCGACAGAGCCCCCATTTACCATGTGGGAGGCCCCGGGTTCGCTTCCTGGGGCCTCCTTGTGAGGGCAGGCCGGCCCGCGCAGCACAGTGGGCTGATGCAGCAGGACCTCACAGCAAGGGGGAGATAAGCAGACACAGAAAAAAAACACACAGCGAATGGACACAGCAAACACAAGCAGCAAGGGGGAGATAAATAAATAAATAAATAAATCTTTAAAAAAAATAAAATAAAAATAAAAAAAATAAATGGCACTACTGGAACAAACAGTAAAACTTCAACTGGGTCTGAGGATTAGATAATAATAATTAGTGTTAATTTCCTGATTTTGATGGGTATACTGTGGATATATAGGAGAATGTTCTTATTTGTAGGAAATATACACTATTGGGGGTACTGTGGCACTTTGGCAACTTACTCCCAAATGACTAAAGAATAAAAATGCTCTTTACACTGTTACTTGCAACTTTTCTCTAAGTATGCAATTGTTTCAAATTATTTTTAAAAAGCTAAAAACAAAAACAAAAACAAAAAAACACCTATTAGTCAAATTCAAATGGCCAAACAACTTCATTAATATTTAAAGAGGGAAGCAGATGTGGCTCAGGCGACTGCATTCCCACCTACAACATGGGAGGTCGCTGGTTCAGATCCTGGTGCCTCCTAAAGAAGACAGCGAGCTGGAGCAACGGGCAGGCATGGCGAGCTGACACAACAAGAGACACAAGAAGAAAAAACATAATGAGAGACACAACAAAGCAGGGAGCAGAGGTTCCCAGTGCCTCCTAAAGAAGACAGTGAGCTGTCGCAACGGGCAGGCACGGCAAGCTGACGCAACAAGAGATGCAGGGAGGAAAAACATAATGAGACACAACAAAGCAGGGAACAGAAGTGGCTCAAGCAATCAAGTGCCTCCCTCCCACATCAGAGGTTCCAGGTTCGGCTCCTGGTGCCTCCTAAAGACACAAGGAAGACAAACAGACACAGCAAGTGCAAACAACAAGGGGGTGGGGAGAAATAAATAAATCTTTAAAATAATAATAATAATAATTAAAGAAATGCCAGGTAAAATAATAAATGCTACTTTTTTACTATCAAAACGACAAAACTTTTTAAAGATTGGTAACAACCAGTGGTAGTGAAGGTAAGTAGAAAAATGTCTGGAGAGAATTTGGCAATATTTTCCAAGGTTTAAATGCCCATTCCTATGAGTCACCAATGCCACTTCCACAGCCCTCCCTTGTACTCCCTTTTCTCCCTTCTCATTATTCCTCCCAAAAAGGTAGGCTTGGTGCCCATCCAAGGCTTCCACATAGTTACCAGTTTATACATCTTTCATTGCATTCAACCCATTACATTGCAACCATCTATTTATATGTCTATTTCCCTACTAGACTGACCTTTCAGGACAGGAATCATTTGATCTTTGTATCTTTAAGACCTTTCACAGAGGATAGTTCATAACAAATGTTCATTAAATGCACAAATGATATAAAATAAAACAAGGTTAGACATGTAGAAAGTGCTAAGGAGGTTGAGAATAGGGGAAGGCTATAGAGGGTTAGAGAATGGAACCCAAGACATTGCAGGTGACTAGATTAGCATCAAAAAATGATTTAGGTTAAAAAAGAAAAGGCTGAATATGTTTGACAAAAGATAAGTAGCCTAGATAAGAAAATAATGAGGAAAAAAACAAAAAGGTAGACTGGAGTCAAACTGAAAAAGGGGGTTAGTGAGAGTTAACGCAGAGGAATTTCTTATTGGGCAAGAAGGAAATGAAGTTTTGGGGAAGATGATCTATTGAGCAGTTGATCTACAGTGGGTAAGTTTCCTTTCAGATAAGTCGTTACCACTGGTTTATCTATGTGAAAAAGTCTACCTTAGGCTCAGCAAAAGGAGATATAAGGATCCTTAGCATTGTAAAACTGGGAGACTTTTTAAAAATTGTAAAATAAAAAATGAAATTTAAAAATTAAAATGTATCAAAGGTTCTAACCTTCAAAATTGCAATCTAACAGAGGAACTGACAAGGGCCTAATGATGGCCTTTTAAAAAAGTAAACACAAAGTCACTTTCAAACCCAGATTGGCTCTTGGGCCAAAGCAAGACTCAAATGCTGTCTACTCACTTAATCAGATTTGCTTTCATTTCCTTAAAGTTGCACTATTTTCTCTAATCTTTGAGGTTCTTCATTCTCCAAAGCTAGCTGCTAAATAGCTTTGTTCAAGGGAAAGACCATCATCCATGGGTATCTCAAACAAGAAAGTAAAATTTACTGCTTACAAAGAACAGCTTTGCCATACTTAGCAAGAGCTGATATTACAGGGTTTCAAGAGGCACAAAGTGCTGGTATTAGTGGACTTTCAGATGCGGGAGTGTTTGGGATTGGCTGATTTTCATAAGCATGGATACTGGAGCCTGCTCTGACTGGCTGACTTCCGGAAGGGAGTACAAAAATGAGGTTGTCAGTGATTGGGCAAGTTTTAAACATTCTTTAGTTACTTGCTCAAGGCTTGAGACTAGGGTCAAGGAACTATCAGTCTTCTTTCTTTCCTGAATTTGGAGAACTGGAACTTTTATTCTCAAATGTAAGTGGCCCCATTATTGTAGGCCATCACTATTATTGTGGCCCCCACTCCCCAAAACAAGCAAGCAGAATGGTTGGTTGTTTTTAGTAGTTTGCTAACTGGTTTAGGAAAACCAACTGAGGATAACAAAAAATAAAACATAGATAAATTTAAGAAGTTCCATAACCTTAAAACAATTCTCCCAAGATCCCTGGTCTACTGTTGCCAATCACTTTGGGAAAGAGAATCAGACACTTTTTACCAAATTTATCCATTTTAAGATACAATATTACACAGTGATACAAAATGCCCAGTAAATTAACTACAAAGGGTTCAATGTTTTCATATTTATACCTCTTCCTCAGGGAGGATTCTTAGTACTCAGTAAAATGTGTATTTTCACCATTAGGAAACAGCAAGCTAGTGCAGCCAACTATGCTTCCATATCATGTACTAACCTATCAATCTCAAAGTATGTGGTAGACATGGGACTACCATAAAATTTTACTACTGTACCCAAGAAATTTCCCAAAGGGATATACTTCAAGGGTTTCTCTTTGTTTTTTTAGTATCATGATCATTTAAAAGTATTCCATTATGGAAAAAATACCCTCCAAAAAACATAAGTCACTCATGTAATAAAAGCACTTTTTTAAGCCATAGTACTTTCATTTTAGTTCCTGTGAAAGCTAAATTCTAAAAGGACTCCACTTGGGGGGCAACATAGCACAATGATTAACAGTAAGGATTCTAGACCTGTACTGCCCGGGTTCAAATCGGCTGCACCATTTACTGGCTGTGTGATCTTGAGCAAGTTACTCAAACTCTCTGGGCCTCAGTTTCCTCATCTGTGACAGAAAGAGTAGGACCTAGCTCATAAGGAAGTTGTGAGGATGAATGACTTAACACACACAAAATATTTAATGATCTAACCCCCAAAATCTAAATAAAATGTCCCAACTACTGGAATACAAGCGTTTTATTTTAAGCACCTTAAAGAACACAAGACATATTATTTGTGCCACCCATGAAAGCAAGAATCAGAAGGTCTGGGTTCAAACCACAGGTAGGTCCCTTCCCAGTCATGTGGCCATGAGCAACCTTTCAGTCTCCAAAGCGACTGCAATCATAAATTTGCCAACAGCTTATCGCAAACTTGGGTTCAAATTTAAAAGATGTCCCAAACATCCCAGGATCTCGTCAGTTAAAAATCTTGCCACAATGATATATAAGTCCACTCATATCCCCCATAGCGAATCATCAATTCCATCAGACCAGCTAAATCCAGCCCTGGAACTCTTACCATCTCTCAACTAGACAACTGTAATGACAGTCTCTTGCCTCCTCCCCACTCTTGTACATCCTCCAAAAGAGCACCAGCTACCTTTCTAAATGCAGCTCCATGCTTAAAGACCACTGGCTCAATGCTGTCTTCAGAATGAAGTACCAACTCTAACTGAAATATGAAAATAGATTCATAATATGACCAACTCCACAGTAACATCTCTTAACAAGCTAACCATACATTTGACCTCCAACCAAAGATGAACGGGCACTATTCACAACTCGTACCTTTTTACATGTTGTCCTCGCCCACAAATGTTCCCCACACCAACTCCTACCCAGATTTTGCCAAATCCGTTATTTGATAAAACCTGTGTGTGTGCCCTCTAACAATCTTAATTGCTCAATTTTCACCAATACCCACAGCACTTTTCTAACATTTGTTATAACACTTGCCAGTTTGCGCTGTAACTTATCTCCTTCCCCGCTAGCTTCCTCCCCTACCCCGGCCCCTCTTCCGCAGTCTGTCAATTCCTCAAGGTCTTGAGGGTCAGTGGCTACCCACTGACCAAAGAGTTTTAAGAGCATCCAGACAAGTCTCCTGTTCCAATTGAAAGGAAGTACTGTAAATGTTTAATTACTTATTCTCAAACTGTGCAATATTTGAACTGACAGTTACTGCTTTTGGCGTTCCAAAGCCAACTGTGAATAGAAATTTTGTAAGGGAGTCCATTTCAGCTCAACCAGGTGTGGCAGATGGCAAGCTCAAACTGCAAGGCCGACATGTGCATATCAACTCTCAGGGAAACCTCAAAGGTGCAGAGCTGGGAGGGAGTGTGCGGTCAGCCTTGCTTCACACGCAACTTTGCTCCTGCGGGCGGGCGACAGGCGGGCTTCGCCGTGGCCCGCGCTCCTTGGCTGCAGAGTACTGCGGGGCCCCCAGAGGCTGCCCGCGAAGCCAGGGCACGGCTCCGACCTGGCGCGGCCGGGGAGGTGTGTGCTGCGGGAGGCCGCCCGCGCCCCGCGCCCGGGTACCCGGGGGGCGCCAACGCGCGGCCCCGCGACCCCGCCGGGGGCGGCGCTGCCACGGTCACGTGACAGCGGCGGGGTCCCGGGGCCGCTCGGGCCGCGAACCCCGAGGCCGGAGAACGTCTCCAGCATTCCCGCCGCGGGCGGGGCGAGCCGGGGCCGGGGAGGCGCGGGCGACGCCCGCACAAACTTTCCGGGTGAGGCCGGCGGCGCGGGGCCCGCGCAGATGCTCCGCGGCCGCGTACCTACCGCTCGGCGCCCGAGGAGCCGCCGCCGCCCGCGTCCCCGCCGCCGCCTCTCGGCGCACGCCGCCTCGCACGGCGCCCGCCCTGCCCCGCCGGCCCGCCCCCGCCCCGCCGAGCCCTCGCGCGGGACCCCCGCCTCAGCGCGAGCCCATCCCCGCGGCGCCGACCCCTCCTCCCGCACAGTCAGAAAGAGAAAATGGCGCTCGATTTACCTCAGGAAGTGACGTGCGCCCTCATTTGCATGCCGGTGCGGCCAGCCAATGGGAGGGGAGTGTGCCCTGGGCCACCTGGGCACTTCCACACAGACCCCTTGGGCCCCTGGCCAAAGCTGGCTTGCGGGCTCCCAGGTGGGAGTGGGGCACTCACCTGTTGGTGCCCCCAGCCCCTTGCCACCCTCCTGCCCAACGAACTCTCTGCCAGCTCCTCAGCAGCAGCTGCTCAAACTCTCGAGAGAGTTTGGTTGGTGATGACATCACTCAAGGGGTGGGGTCATCAACCATGTGACCAATCACGTGGACTCATCAGAGCGTTGACTTCATTTGCATGGAATGGGGGTGGAGCCAGTGGCAACAGCAGGCATGGGTGGCCCCGCCCACATCTCACAGCCAATAAGAAAAGAGCTATGGAGAGAATCCTGACTTGCCATTGGAGAATAGAACTTTTGATATCAGAACTTTGACAAGTGTGCCATAATTTACATATATTGATGAACTGATTAGGTAGGGTCTCCTGACTTTAGAATTCTTTTTCTGAGGAAATCAATGTCACACCTTTTCTTGAGAATTCTATCTTTAAGTAAGATCTATTCCATGTTTTGGAAGGAAAGGGTTAACTGTATACATTTGAATAAACTCTCCGGTACAATTTTGCCCAGATTTTTTTTTAAAGTGAAGCAGTATTTTATTTCTCAAAATGAGTGAAAACATGGAGTAGGAGCTTTCAAAATGACTTTGGCTTTTCATCCATTGAGTCAACAAGCATGGAAACCTGTCGTGTGTAGACATGGTGAGAGACAATGGCACACGGGAGGGAAGGAGGGGCAACCCTGCCTTCAGGAAGCTTACGGTCCAAGTGAGGTAAGGCCTACGGCTAAACACCTACTTCTAAAATGCTTTCCAGTCTTCTGTCAGCTCCCCACCTTTCTTAACGACTATGCCAGGCCTTTTCCACTTGATTGAAGCGCTTGGCCACACCTGCCCCTCTCTGAGCTTTTGTTTGCACCAGAAGACCATGTCTCCTCCTTCATCCAGACTTGATCCCCCTCAATCTTCCCAGCCCCTACATACATCCCTACTTACTTCAACATCCATCCTAACTTTGTGTCTAGTGTCAGAGGATGAAGTGTGTGCCATGTTGAAGGCCAGTCCATCTATCCACTTGTGCCTTGGAGCTTGGCCTCTTGCCCTCTCCTTATTGTACCAGTCCACCCTGCCTCTGTAATGGCAGCTTCTCCCACTCTACTGGTGTCTTCCACTCAGGTTAGCCTAGTTACTTTTAAAAATGCACTAAATATATGTCTGAATTAATTAAATAACACATTCAGTACTGGGCTGATGTTGCTTGACCATAGTTTGCTTTTTTCCTATGGGAATATTAGGTCACTGAAGGAAAGTTTGCCCTTTACCTTTGTCTATACTCATGATTATGAATTACATGGTAAATGGGCATGAGAATCTTCTATATCATCCTTTGGGAAAGTATAGGAATGATGAAAAGTAAAGGTAAAGCCTTCCAGTCTCCCCTAAGCAAACCTGCCCTTGACCCACACTGAGGTCCTCTCCAATGCTGCATTCCGTTTTAGCACATTTCTCAAAAGAGCAATCACTGTGTCCACCTCCTCCACTCCCTTTTGCTCTCACCTTCATGCTCTCTCATCCCCACACTCACCAATCTGCAGAAACTCTTCAGTCACCAGTGACCTCCTGCTTATTGAACTCAAGAACAGATTTCACTCCTTACCTTTCTGGACCTGTCTTTCTTTGTAACTAAGGACCACTCCCCCTACCTGAAACTCTTCACTCCCTGACAACCTCCCCCAAAATGCTCATTCATCTCCTTCAATCTCTGTTCCCTCTCCTTCCTCTTCCTCAGCCCATGTCTTGAATGTTGGTGTTCTCCAAGATTCTATCCTCATTCATTTATTCAACAAATGTTTACCATCTGCCTATGTACAAGGAACTGGAAACTCAATCACTTTTATTTTATTGCTCTGCACACCCTCTATTATTAATCTCAGTCACAGATTCAAGTCTCATTATTTCAGTAGCTGATGAATTCCAAATCAATCGCTCCACCTCTTTCCTAGATTTCTTTCTTTCTCTGGCTGCCAGTTGGATGGCTGCACTTGAGTGTCCCACAACTCTTTACAGTCCCAGTGTTCAGAACTGTGCCCATCCTCCTCCCTCAGCAACCTGTCTTACACCTCCCTTTCCTTAGTTTCCCATCTCCAGTTCTCCAATTTTACATCCTAAGTAATTCTTGAATCTGTTCCCTCATCTTCAGGCTTGCTACCACTGTCTGTTTTCAGGTCCTTGTCTCTTGCCCACAGTGTCGCCATGGGCTCCTGACCCACCTCCAGCCTTGAGCCCCTTAACTTCTCTGGTCAGCCACTTTAGTGACCTATCTCTAAAAGCAAACATGACCATGTCATTCCCCTTCTTAAGACCCTTCATCCACTCTAAATTCCCAAAAGGATCAAGCCCTGAGTGTCGGCATGGCCCAGGAAGCACCCCAAGATGGCATAGTCCCCAGCCCCAGCCCCTGCTTCCAGCAAACATCACCCAGGGTGTATTCACGGAACTACCCCCCTCCCCACCTCCTGAACTCATTTCTATCCCATTGTCATTCCAGGCTGAGCTCAGCAGGTCCCTTTCCAGGAAGATCTCCCTGCCTGCCTCCCCCCAACCCCATGCATATATCTCTGATGCCTAGGGGTTTTAAATAGATATACATAAATATAATATAAACCAATATTTTAATAAATATATATGATAAAATATGATTTTAATAAATATTGAATGAAGTTTTTTCTCTAACATCTTATTATGAAACATCTTATTATGAAAAATATCAAACATACAGAAAAGTTGAAATAATTGTACAGTGAGCACTATTACTGTTTTAGTTTTGCTGGCCAATAAAGCAAAAACCATGCAACATGCGTTGACTTAAACAATGGGAATTTATCGGCTTAGGGCTTTGAGGCTAGGGTATCATGAAAGCATTGCTTTCTCCCAGAAGGCTGTGGCATTCTGGGGCTGGGTGCCAGCACCCTTGGTCCTTGGCGTTCCTGTCTCACGGCAGTGTCCATGGCAGCACAAACAGGGGCCTCTCGTGGCTTCTCCCCTCTCTTCCAGGCTGCACCCTCTGTGGCTTTGTTGTCTGGCTCACTCTGCTTAGCAAAGATTCCAGTAATCCTGATTAATGCCCAGCCTGGGCCACACTTTAACTCAAGGGACTCTTGACCAGGGGTCTGTGGAAAGATTTCAGGGTGTCCATAAGCTTGAACTGAAAAAAAATCAGCTTACTATCTTTATTTTCTCTGACCTCTGATGTTGAGTGTCATAAAACTATCTGCCACTGCATTCTGAGAAGGGGTCTGTGGTTTTCACCTGGCTGGCAAAGGGGGCCATGGAACAAAAAAAGTTTGAAAAAAACCCTGCCTTAACTGAAAGAACACCTTGAAGAGATCTTATTTATGATGTCCTGTGTCCATAAGGAACGGACTAAGTTTAAGAACAAGTTTTTCTGGAGTACATAGCTCCAAGCCACCACAATTACCTAAATCTTAAAATTAACATTTTGCTTTATTTGCTTTATCACACACCTATTCAACCATTCATCTCTGAAACTGTCAAATTTTTTATGCATTCAAAGAAAATTGCAGACATCAGCACACTTCATCCTCAACCCTTTGGCATGGATAGCTCGTGAGTGACATTTAAAAGCACAGTCAAAAGCTTTGCTATTGAAAGGACAGTCCCTCCCGTTGCAGGGAAAAGGAGTAGAATGTCCTAGTGGGGTTCTTCAAGATAATTTTTAAAGACTCAGGAAAGAGTAAGACAGAGATGTGATAAAATCAGTCACACAGAAGTTAGACCTAAAGGGATTATCTCCCCTGCAATGGGGCCCAGGCAAGCTCGTTCTGCCTATTCTCAGCCACAGGCAGAGAGCCACCTGCTCTGTGGCAGAAAGGTGACGATGCTTTCAGTGCGTTTTGGAAGCGAGTGTATCCCATGCTGACCCTGCCCTACTCTCTCATCTGCTTCTCCCTATAATCGGCATTCCCGGCTCTAAGACAATTGTCCGGGACAGTTGACAACAGAACTGAGATCATCTTCCACTGGCCCAGAACCTGACAATGCTGGTCTTCAGGCACCATCGTGCAAATTAGAAGGTGGGGGCCCCCCTGGGGCCCACGCAGCCTGAAGGCCCCAGCTTGTCAGAAAAAGCGCCTTTCCGCGTTTAGAACAAAGCGCCCCTTCTGCCAGCCGACCCGGCCCTAGGCCAGGGCAGTGCGGGCGAGCAGAGTGGGCTCGATCCCGACTCCACGCCCCACCTCGGCTGACCCCTCCAGTCTGTGCCCCCCCGCACAGCTACTGTACAGCTGCTTGTCCACAACAATTAATGAAATTAAATTTAGAGCTTCCCATGAAAAGCTGATGATGAAAGAAACTTTGCTCGGAAAAAGGGGACATTTTATCAAGTAGAATCTCCACCACTTACCAATAGTGTTTGGGTTTATTAAGGTAAAATTTAAGTTTAAATTGCCCCCGCCTTTCCTCTGTAAATGCTGACTAATGAGAGGGGAAAATGGCATATTCAATGTACTCTTGCCTTCCTAAATTCCAGCTGCTGGATCATCAGATCTGCCAGCAGGAGTTGAAGCGGTGGCTCTTAAAAGCGACTTTCCTGCAGGATTTAACGGGATTTTATCAAAGCCAAATACCGGCACAGATTTGCTTATCTGAAACCTCACCAGCGTCCACTTTCAATAGCTTCAGTGTGGTGTTCTGTACAAGTTAACTTTGAAAAAGTGTCAGAATTATGGCTTTCCTGAAAAGGTTCAATGTAAGAAACAGTGGCTCTGTCATTTTTGGTCAGCTACGAAACATGACTTTGGGGTTTAAGAGTTTCAGCTTTGAGTTTTATCTTGTGTGTCCCACTGAGCTTGCTTTAAGAACAAAGCTTCGCTTCCCTTTGTCTCCCAGTGATTTCTCTTTCCTGCTTGGAAGGCCCCTTATCTAAAGTTGGAGCCTAAATCCATTTTCACAGCCAAGTTAACCAGAGGGTGGAGAGACGCTGCAGTCACTATTCTTCAGTCATGTTTTTAAACGTGGGGGAGGAGGAGAGACTCCACCAACACAGGAATTCCTTGATGGGTAAAACAAGTACAGACCCAGAATCCCAGCCTCCTTTTTCTGACTATGGTGCAAGTGATTGAAACCCAGTGAATTATCAGGTTAGAATTAGTCCTCAACACTAGTCCCCAACACGATAGGACTGTTCTTACTGATAAAGGCACATCAATTTGAGCAGCAGCTAGGATGGGTGCGTTCGTAGCAATCACTGTTCTGTTGACCATGATCTGAATCAAATGAGGACTTCATGTGTTTCTTGTCACTCTTACTTGAACAAAAACAAACTTCTTAAAAAAAAAGTACAATTAGATTAGAGTAACAGATCCATTTCCATAGATAGTTCATTCATTCAACAAATATTTGAGTTCCTAATAAAGGTGAAAAGCTACTTCTCATATTCGTGATATATGGTAGTAAAGAGAACAGGAATAAGTCCTTCAAAAAGTCCTTGAGCATCTTTTTTTTTAAGTACACTCCCTTATTATTCTCTTTGGTTTTCTTGTTAATCATAGCAGGGAATGTATACTATTCTTCAAATTGATTTTTCTTCTTATGTAATAATGGAAGCCAAAGTATTCTCATTTCTAAAAACAGCCCTTAAACATACTCTTGAACTTCTTAATGGAGCAATGTTTGGTACTCTAACACATTATAGACTGTGTTGATGTAATGTTTAGAATGACATATTAATAAAGTAAGCTGTTAAAAAGTTAAATTTAATCTAAAACCACTGAAATTTCTATAGAACAACTTACATGTGCTCTTGCCTTTCTTTCCTCTGTCCTACATATATTTTTTTTATCTAAGTGCCAGGAAAACAGTGGTGAGTGGAAAGCAAAGACTCAGTCCCTACTTTTATGGCGCTTAGAGTCTAGTGGGGGAGGAAGTCATCAGTGAAATAACTACACCAATGAAAGTATAATTATAAACTGAGGTAGAGACTCCCGTGGAAGGTAACTCGATATGCACCTGTGACCCGGAAACTGAACTTAGACTAGCAGTCTTAAAGGAAAGTCTTGAAGACACTTAGCCTGGGTCAAGAGGATAAATAGACACTAACCAAAGAAGCTGGCAGGGGGTGGTTGGGAGGGAGCAGATCATTCCGAGAGAGGAAATAGCACCTGCAAATGCCCTAGGCCTGGAAGGAGTGTGACACAGTCAGATTGCTAAAGAAATCAGAACGCCTGAAGTGTAGATAACAAGAGAGGTGTCATGAGGGAGACTAGGGACCAGACCATGAAGCCATTTTGGTCTTTTAAAGACTGAGGAGAAGCCATTGAACTGTCTTCAGTGGGTGGTTGATAGGCTCAGATATGCATTTGAAGAGCACAGAACGGGCTGCAACGTGGAGGAAGGAATGGTGGTTGAAGAAGGGCAGATGTAGGAATAAGAGTAAGGAGAGTGTGGCAATTTGAAATTGTTTTATGAATACCAAAAAGAAATATTATATTTGCGAATGAATCTATTCCTCTGGGTGTGATACACTTTGATTGCATTAAATTCAGTTGAGGGTCCTTTGATTAAACTACTTGATAAGACTACTTTGGGGCTTTTGATTAGACTATGTCAGGTTGAGTCTCTGCCCCCTTGCTGGGTCTGATATAAATGGAAACACAGAGAGAGACTCACTCAGACAGACACAGGAAAAGGAAGCTCTGCCATATTTGATTCTGCAGTGTGAGAGAGGACTGCAGGGAAAAAGAAGCCTCTGTGAGGCTCTAAGAGCTGAGGTCCAGAGAGAGAGAGAGAAGGCCTGGTAAAAGACAAACACTACGCCAGGTTTGCCTGCAAGTGCAGAAAGGAGAGACCTCAACAAAGATTGGCGGCCATTTGCTTCATCACATGGCAACTTGCCAGGATCACCTCTTATGGTGCCTTGAATTGGATATCTCACAGCCTTGGAACCGTAAGCTTTAACCCTAAATAAACCCCCTTTATAAAAGCCAACCCATTTCTGGTACTTTGCACTGGCAGCCCTTTGACAGACTAAAGTAGTAAGATTGTTGGAGTAGTCCAGGCGGAAGACGGTGGTAGTTTGGAACTGATATTCGGGTATTGGCAGTAAAGATGACGAGACGTGGACAGCTTTGAGAGATCTTTAGGAGATGAAATGGACAAGACTTGATAGTTTAGACATGGCTGTGAGTGAGATGTCAAGGTTGATGGTATCAAGGATGGTCAGAGGGAACCACTGGAAAGAGAATAACACTTATGGTAGGAGATCCAAGGACTGGTCTTCATCATATTGAGTGTAGCTGTTGAGACCTCTAGGTGTTAATATTGGACAGATAATTGGAAATACAGGTATATATATATATGGAGTGAGCCTGGGATAGAAAAAGAAATTTCAAAGTCACCGTGATAAAGATGTCTTAGTTTGCTAGAGCTACTGTGACAAATACCACACAATGGATTGGTTTAAACAACAAGAATTTATTGGCTCACGGTTTTGGAGGCCAGAAATCTCGTATCAACGCATTGACAAGGCCATGCATCCTCCCGAGTTGGTAGCATTCTGGTGATGGTGGTCCTCTGTCACAGGGCGATGTCCTTGGTATCCTTCAGTGGCTTTCCCTGACTTTTGGCTTCTCTGACTGCATTTGAATGTCCTCTGTCAGCAAAGCCTCCAGTCCTACATTTAAGGCCCACCTCATTCAGTTTGGCCACACCTAAACATCTTCAAAAATCCTACTCACAAATGAGTCCAGACCCTGACTCACCTTAACATGTTCACAAGTGGTCCACATCCACAAGAACATGGATTAAGACAAAGAACATGTCTTTTGTGGGCTCCATGATTCAATCCCCGACCATGGGTGAAAACTGAAGCTGTGCATATGAACGAGAAGGCACATGGCGTGAGAGTAATTGTTGAACTGAAAATAAAGGAATGTACCAGATGGAGGCTGCTTCTTTTTTTTTATTTTTATTTTTTATTATATATATACTTTTTTATTTGTAAAATGATATATAAATACATATGCATATATGTGCATTTGTTTACATAAATGTTATTTGTTATATATATATATACATTTTATAAAGGTGCCTAGATTACCCAAATATTACTCAGAAACTACAGATGGTTGTGGAGGCTGCTTCTTAAGGTCACTTCCACACTGTGATTCTATTATGTTAATACAACAATAAAGTTAAAATACAAATCACTTTGTGGACGACCACCTTCTCACTCCATGCCCACACTAACGAGGTTATTATGCCAAATAAAATAATGGAGGCTTGCAAATTGTACAGTCAGTTGGTGTTATTATATAATTGGCAAACCATTATAACCCATAATGATGGAAAATGATTCTAGAAATACGCTCTTCAGAAGGAAATTTTCATGTTTGTTAATTAAGATTATCGAGATAGGTATGGAAAACCACCACAAGGACTGGGCGTGGCATGGCGGGTGAGCACAGTGTGGTCTAGCTTACAGTGGTGAACACAGCCAAGTCATCCGTAGACCAGCAACCAGTGGAATGACAATGTGCTGTGAGCACAGCAGGAGGAATGATTCGCCTAGGCAGGCACTGGAAAGGGCCTTCCCGTGGGAAATTATGTCTATGCCAAGAGCGGAGGGATAGTGTGGGTGTCTCTAAGTGAAGAGAGGAAGAGAAGACTATTCCAGGCAGAAGAAATGGCCTCTCCCAAGGCCAGAAGGGAAAAGAGAGCAGGCATATTGCAGGAACTAAAAGAAGGTCAATATGATTACCAGTGCAAGGGCGAGGAGGCTAGAAAACCAACCAGAGACCTGTCCTGCTCAGTTACAGAGGTGGAATTGATTCCAACGGCAGTGGGGATCCTCTGAGGGGTTTAAAGCAAGGGGATGAGGTAAAAAAGTTTATGCTTTGGAAAGGCCACTCCAGCTTCATTTTTCAGAACTTGCAGAATAATTTCATAGCTTGTTTCAGACAATTTCATAATCCACAGAAATCCAATTTGTCATGTAGAAATAAGTGAAATGAGAACAAACAGAGTCTATTTATTCAGATCTTGCTATAGCAAGGGAGTCAGCCACCATCACTTACATTTGGCAGAGACTTAAAAGTAGACGGCGGAGTGGGAGGCTTATAGTGAAAAAAGGGAAGGCTTCACATGTTGGAGACTGGATTGGTGATTGTTGGCCTGGGTAAGCTGAGGACAGGCTAAAGAGAAGCAAGGCATCTTAGGTTGAATTGCAGCTCCCAAAAAACATGTTGAAGTCCTAACCCCTGGTACCTTTGAATGTGCCATTTTTGGGAAATAGGGACATTGCAGATGGAATTAAAATGAGGTCATACTAGCTTTTTCTCAATGGATTTGCCACCAGCACACAGGTGTCATGAAAACCATCACTAAATCTTAAGCCAAAGTGGGAAAAGAAAAGACTAATATCAACATGGCCATCATCAGACACGTGGATTCAGGCACGTCCACTACTACTGGCCCCCTGGTCTACACGTGTAGGGGAACCGACAAAACCGTTGAAAATTTTGAGAAGGAGGCTGCTGAGATGGGAAAAGGCTCCTTCGAGTATGCCTGGGTCTTGGATATCTGAAAGCTGAGTGTGAGCCTGGCATCACCACTGACAGCTCCCGGAAGACTTGAGACCAGCAGGTAGTAGTATGTGACCATCATTGACTTGCCAGCACGCAGAGATCTTATCAAAAGCATGTTTGTAGGGAAGCGGGTGTGGCTCAGTGGATAGAGCCCCCGTTTACCATATGGGAGGCCCGGGTTCGCGCCCCGAGGCCTCCTTGTGAGGGCACGCCGGCCTGAGCGGTGCGGTGGGCTGATGCAGCAACCTCACGGCAGGAGGCGGCTGTGGCGCAATGGATAGCGCACCCGTTTACCATATGAGAGGCCCCGGGTTC
>JAQZBX010019249.1:0-17413 GCA_029593785.1 Cabassous unicinctus
AAAAAAAAAATTAGAGCAATGACTTTTGAAGAGGACTTTGGAGGTGTAGGATAAAGCTTTACTTTCCATTTATACTTGCTTTGACTTTAATTTTTTTTCATGGAGCATGTGTTCAACTCTTATGATAAAAATATCATTTATTAAAAATAAGTAAAAAAATAAGTTGACTCATTGAACTTTAAATAAAATATATGCCTTACAAATCTCAGGAAAAGATAAAAGGAAACAAGGTATTTTGAGGAGTGACTTTCTCTGCCATTAATATTCTAAAAAATATGAAATGGTATCAGGAAATAGAAAAAAATTTTCATTATACCAACAGATTAAAGGTCAATATACAGTGTGAACCTGATTTTGTAGAAAATATTTAGAAAACATATAATATAAATTATAAAATAACATTAATTTTAAAACATCTATATTTTCTAATTCAACTTTAAAATTTCTCGAAAGAAGGAAAATATTTATTGCACCCTTATTTAAACTTGCAAAGAATTGAAAGCATCATAAATTTACTGTGTAGGGAAATAGGTCAAATTATTTTAAAATGCCCTATACCACTGACTAGGGATGGAGCTGGGGAAGGTCAAGGATTTAAAGGGCAGAAAACATCACCTGGAATGGGCTGATTTGATGATGCCTTCCCTGGGCAGGGCTGATGCCCAAATGTTAACTCTCTCAGAGCACCTTTGTGGATTCTTTGGAGACACCACCCTCTAATCACCCTACATGCCGGGTAGTGTGTTGGTAAAGGGCTCTCTGGTTGATTTCAAGCTAGCAATTTGGTGTCACTAAATGCAGAGTATCACAGCATTTCTATTATAGTAACAAGAACATCAGTAATGATAAAAATGTTGTAAATAGTTAAGGAGTGATAAGTTTTGAATATGTATTACTTTGATCTTAATAGAATATATCTAATTTAAAGAAATTAACTAATATAAATTATTTAGGTTAAATAAGCTATTTTTTAATGATGGCTGTGTTCAACTAGCTCACAAAATTCCTAAACATTTAACAACCAATTCTTATGAGCCTTATGAGCTGACCGCAATGGCTTCTTCCAATTGACTATTTATTCCTCAGCTTTTGCTCTAGGAAGTTCAAACCTAAACTGTGTCATCATCCTGTTTTGGAGGAGGATTTCCTTTGAAGATGACCAAGTCCACATTTGGCTCAGGAGAAATGAACCTTCGCAAACTCCATGAACACCAGCTATTCCGGATGCAGCCTCCTAGTCATGCTGCCACAGTCTGCTCCCATCAGTCACCCATCCATGTAGGTCATATTTCTGATGAGTGCAAGATACCCATCATTATAGAAGGGACACATGTCAAGTTCTTCCAGTTTTCCTCACTTGGCTTATGGTTTCCTTCAAAGAAATCACACATTCTCCAATCTTGATATAATAAATATATAGTCTTCTATAATCTATTCTGAAGGTGCTTAACGGATGAATCTGGAAAAAACATTTTGGGGCCATGTTTGCTATGAGGAATCTGAGTGTCTTAAGCACCCACTCTTCTTGGCTCTGAACTTCAATTCTAAACAAAAAGAGTTCTATTTTAGCACTTTTCACATATGCTGATCACACTCAAACCTTTATCTCTAGCCCATTTTTCTCCTGAGCTCCAATCCATTATGTCCATGGATCACAAGCACAATATGTAAGAGACCAATTATCTTTCCCCTCTACCTTCTTTTCAGGTCCATTTATATTGGATTTATGCCATGACTACAATTTTGTAAAACATATGTGCTTAGAATAAAACCTGGAAGAAAACATACATAAATTGCTGAAGTTTCTTCATCAGTATGATAAAATTAGAGTGATCCTCTTTCTCTCTCTCTCTCTCTGTCTCTCTCTCTCTCGCGCTCTCTTCCTTTCCAAATGATCTTTCAAATGTTCCTATTTCTTTTTATAAAATTATGTATGCATTCATTTTTAATATATATTTAAAATAGAAATAGTTTCTATTTTAGAACATAGATATTTACATGTTTCTCAATGGTATATCTCTGTTTTTATATATGTCATTTCTTTCAAGAATCATTTGGATAAATGATCCTAAGAAATGAAGACAAAATATTTCCTCAAAAAGACAAACTGAAAAATGGTTAAAGATAGTTGCAAAACTACACTAAATCAAGGAGCAGATGTATCTCAAGTGGTTGAGTGCCTGCTTCCCACATACAAGGTCCTAGAGTCAATCCCCAATACCTCCTAAAACTACACTAACTCAGTTATACCAAAATCAGATTATGTATTATTCATCTCTCTGTTCTCTATTCTATCCCCTGACCTTACAATACACCACCCAAAACTAAACAGTTTTTTTTATCTTTCTTTCCAAATATTTACCATTAGTCTTTTCCTTCAATTTTCCTCAGAGTAGTTCCTTATTCTACAATAATGTTTTCTCACAGCTCTTATGCAGTTCAACAGCCATAGGGAAATAAATCAGGAAAACAATAAAAAATCAGGGTCAAAAGAAGATGCGGAATTTCATGCTCATGCTTATCAGGTATCCCCAGTATTAGACGAAATGCCAAAAATCCATGGTCAGAATTACTTTTCAATCTGAGAAGGCAGAGTGTTGACTGGGCTTTTGGGCAGCTCTGAATTGTCCCCCTTTCCAGGCCATCAGCAGTTCAAAGACCAGCACATATATGAGTCATCTCTATATCTTTGGTGCCTAGAACATAGAAATTGCACAATTAATGGATGGTGCAAGTAATTGATATAAAACATTTTCATAGAGTAGCTGTGACAAGGATGAGAGGGCAGGGATTAGAAAAATAAATCATTGCTCTGTTTTGGTATTAACACTTTAATGGGAAGGAAACTGAAGGTTAGCAGAAGAGATATAGCTAGTTGGAACTATGCTAGGCATATGCTAGGCACTATGATTTTATATGTATTCCTTATATGAATATTAGTTGGTGATGAAAAGTTTAAACATGGGTGACAAAATGCCTGGATTGAATCCTGACTCTGCCACTGTATAACTGCGTGACCTTGGACAAGTTGAATGATGTCTCCATTCCACACTTAAGCCATCTGTAATCAAGGATGATATCAATAGTATCTGCTTGATAAAGTGGTTGTGAGAATTGAGTTAACACATATAAAGTCTTAGCACAGAGCCCAGAACATAATAAACACTCTCCAAACATGATTATTTTTATTTTTATCATTATTAGTTAATCATCATGCCCTTTGAGGTGGGTATTACTGCCACCATTGTGTATCTGAAAAAGTCTGACATTCAGACTTACATAATAAACTTATCATGCATCACATGCATTACAATCTACATCACGCAGATTCAAACAGAAGCCACAGAGATTTTGCTTAAGTATCACAAATAATGTTTTCAGAAAGGGAGGGGGGGCGGAAATAAGATAAATTATATTTAAACCTTGGGGCAACCTAAAAATCCCGAGGTAATAAACTCTTCACAAAGCTGAATTATTTGGAAAGCTGAATTTTAAGCTCTATCAACTCACCATTCTTTTGATTTTAATTATTTTGATGCAAACGTTTCTGTAATCTGAAACACGTGGCAATCTTACTCAACAACATATAGTTAACATAGCTTATTTTTCTTTTTGTTATTCAGGCTCATTATCATTCCTGTCAAATATTGTACATGACTATGATGGCCCACGTTAGCATGCCCTGAAGAGTTTGTGAGTTCCACATTGACATCTGCTCCTGCCTGGGTGTCCCCAGCCTGCATCTTTGGGAGTTTTTGTATCTGTAGTTCTGCAGTTTTCTGTCTCCCCTTCATGGATCTCCACTAGCAATGAACCTGCCAAGAGCAGCCCGTCTCTCCTGACAATTTTTACTCATCATTCTGTGGAGATGATAGAAATAAGTTAACCAGACTGGTTACAATCATATATAGAATCAGAAAAAGCAGAATTTTAGTGAAGAGCTGAAGGGAATAATATGGGTAAAATCCATATGCTTTATGCATGAATGTCGTAGTATCTATTTTGGCTTCCTAGAATCTGTTTGCTCACTAGCTTGTGCTTCTCTCTGTGTTAGACAGGGTGCTGTTAATATATTTAGTTAATTCATATAACGATGAAACAATGTTAACTTTGGATATTTAAATCCCAAGATGGATATTTATATAGGACAATTATTTTGAAGCATGAAGACTATTACAAAGCACAGCGTTTGAGTCTGAGCTGTCAGTGCCGTGGTGATCTGCAAAGTTAAGTGCTAACAAGACATTGAATTAAAAGTTTGTTATTTAGACATATTCTCAGAAATTTTACTTGATTTTTCTCCATCTACATTGGGCTGGCTAGGAAGCTGAAATAAATGTTTAGAGAATCACTTCTCTGAGAATGATCTCTTCAAGAATGCTCATCCCAATACATAAAACATAATGCATAAAATAAAATATTATGATTTCTTTTGCAATCCAATCTAATCCTTAATTAGAAGAGAAAATGGTGACCTAATTTCTCTAAACACTCTTCCTAAATATTTTAATACTAATTATCAACATATTGAGTCATTGGCTAGATTCTGAAATCTATGAAGTTTTTGAATATTTAGAACAATAATGCTTCATTCTCCTTTAACTTCATATTATTTTTATTTTATCTAATGTGCTTTGGAGATTTTCATTTGTCAATATTCCAGTCAGACAGGAGGAAAAAATAATGTGGCATATTTATATATTATTATCTATAATAGTCAGTATGTATTTATGTTTGATAGTCTTCCTGAATTTGCTTTTGGCCTTGATGATTGTATTTTGATTATTTTCTCTTCTATTTCTAGTGTGCTTTTCTTACATCACAATTCTGACCAAAACTTATGAATCTTTAGCTTCCTGTTTTCACATAAAATATGAAGTTCTCTGTAGTCATGTTAAGTTTTTTCATCAATAAACCTTTATCTTTGTAACATTACTAACGTCCTCATATCAATGTTTTCTTAGTATTTTATGCAAAATATTTACCATAATATTGCCAATTTGTTTATCATTCTGCTTATATTATGTGTTTTTCTTTAATTCTTGCCTTTGCGTATTCATTATTTCCCCATTGTAATATCTTCCTCCCTTTACTCTGCAAACCCAAATGCCCTCCTTTCTTTGCATCTTCAAGGAAGCCTTCTTGGCTTAACCCCAATTTTGATTTCTCTTTTATGGTGGCTGTGAGCTATTTACATTGCTTGTGCTGTTGTATATGTTGATTTTTATGTTTTATTTTGCCTTTTTCACAAATAAGTGCTCCATCTTTCACAACAGTGGGATAAATCTATTACTAACAGGCACCATTTTTTTTTCTCTCATTTTTATCTTCCTTGGCCGAGATGCATTCTGTTAATTTTATCCTCTCAATATATGCCATTGCTCCATTAATGAGAATGGAGCTTGGGAGAAAGTGAAAATGGTAAAATTCTATTGTACATTGTATAAACTTTTCTACTTAACTATTTCTTGGGTACTTGGCTAAAATTCATGAATTTTAAAGTTGGAGTTAGAAGTCACCAAGTATGATCTTCTCATTTTACGAGTAAGAACATTTAAGACTAGAAAAGTTAAGAAACTTATCCAAGGTCATCTAGTTAGTTAGTAGCACTCTGAGGACTAAATTCTGGTCATTGGACTTTCAATACGTGGCTTTTGGCTTTATAACGGGTTACTGCCGCCATATTAAAATAATACTCTCCTTCAAGTTCTCTGAAGGTGCTATTTTAGCAATCCACATATCATGCCTGGGATATGGCTATAGGACAAGTGCTGTGGTCTACTTTCACAGATGTGCTACAGGACCAGAGACGTTCAGTGACAGACTGAGGAGGCAAAGGAGACAAAGAGAAAACAGGTCTACTGTGCTCTTCTCCTAAATGTTATCTACTAAACTACTCTGCTTTGTGAGAATAAATTCTATCTTCCCCAGAGGCTAAGTAACTCCCTAATGGTAAGTTAGTCACTTAGGAGGCACATTAGTTCCTCCAAGCCACTGGGGTATCATTATCTTGAAATAATCTGTTTCTAGGCCTTTGGCTGCAAGGATACCAGATGACCCTAAATGGAACCCTAGTGGCCTGGAAGAGCTACAGCAACTCTCTTTGGTGCTCAACTTGTTACAAAGCTCAGGAATGCCCCTTTCACTCTATAGGAACATTTATGCATTTACACATTTATGAAGGATTTCTGGCCATGGCTGGCACCACGCTGAACTGTGACATTGCGTTTATTTTGTCTTCAGAAGTCTCATTTCTGCTTTCAGTGATTAACCCTTCATCCCTATTACAGGGTCCAAGAACCCAATGTCCTCAGACTGCCTCTAGGTATTCATTTTGCTGTGCCATCAAGACCTGTGTTCCCGGATTAGGGTCTGGCTTTCTTGGCCTGAAACTCCTTGCCCCTTTATGAAAAACTATATCAATATCAGTTCCATTTATTCCATAGAGGTTTTTATGAAGGGGCAAATAATTTCTATTATGGTATTAACACTTACTTGTAAATTTGTGTATTATGTATAAAACATGCCTTAAAGCCATTTATTTCATTAGACTAAGGAATACATTTACATGATAAGAAATTCAAATGTTACAAAAAGTTAGAGTGAAAATTGTTTCCCTCCCAGCTCTGACCCCAAGAGGCCAGTTCCCTTTTCCTGGATCAACCCCTCTTACCATCCAGGGGTAGTTAATGAATGTATTCACATATATGCATATATATTCTTTTAGGCAAATATTAGCTTATTAGACACATTGTTCTACCCCTTGCTTTTTAGCTAAAATATATAAATTGGAGATCATTCTCTTTCAATACATACAAAGCAGGAGCAGCATTTTAAATAGATATATAGTTTTCCATTGTATGGCTGTACCATGATTTACCTAAACAGTCCCCTAATGATGAATATTTAGAGCTCTCCCCTCAATCTTCTGTTGTTACAAACAATGCTACAGGAAATTTTTAATTGGATTTTATACCTATATATGAGTAGGTCTATAAAATAAATTACCGGAACAAAGGATATATGCATTTTTAATATTGATACATTTGGTCAGGTGGCCTTCCACAGAGGTTGTAACAATTCATATTCCCTTGACAATACATTGTGTTATCACGTTTTAATGTTGGCCAACTTAATAGATGAAAAATGAAGAAGCTCACTGAAGAAGCTTATATGCCTGAATCATGGAGCCAAGATTCATACTTCCCAATGCTAGATTCTCCTCATGGCCTAGTTATGGAGACAAATTTGAGCAAAGGGTTCTCTATGCAACCACACAAATGACAATAGCATTGTAGACACCCACTTTACCTGGTCTAAGAAGTCAAGAAGGAAAGAAAGAGGGGTATAAACTACTGGTAAGCACTGGTCTAAATGAATAGCTAAAACAGAAAGAAAGACAGAAAGAAAAAACAGGAAGAAAGGAGAAACAAAGGTAAATCATGGTACAGCCATACAGTGGAAAACTATATATCTATTTAAAATGCTGCTCCTGCTTTGTATGTGTTGAAAGAGAATGATCTCCAATTTATATATTTTAGCTAAAAAGCAAGGGGTAGAACAATGTATCTAATAAGCTAATATTTGCCTAAAATACGAGACCTCTGAGGCACTAATAGACAACTCTAACTAAAATCAGGCTTGGTGAGAAGGTATAATACCAGTCTCCCCAAAATGGAGCTCTGACTTGACTATAAAACCATTCTCTTTCATCAATCCTCTGTACTCTTTCTACTTATTCTACCATTATTTATTTACAGGTGTTATTTTAGAAGCACTTGTAATAGACTTTTTACCCCTACTCATTAAGAATGACTAAGGATCATGCTTGGGCCCCCCTTTTCTTTTTTTTTTTCTCTTTCTTTTCTTTTCTTTTCTTTCTTTTCTTTCCTTCCTTCCTTCCCTTTCCTTCCTTCTTTCCTTCCTTCCTCCCTCCCTCCCTTCTCTTTCTTTCTTTCTTTCTTCCTTTCTTTCTTTCTTTCTTTCTTTCTTTCTTTCTCTCTCTCTCTCTTTTCTTTTCTTATCTTTTCTTTTCTTTCTTTCCATATTGATTTATTTGAGTCAATGGGACCAATGGTAAGTGAAAAGTACCTCTAAGGCCCTCTTTTCATTAAAAAATAAATAAATAAGATAAGCTGATCTTTTCCAATAAGAAGAGGAAAAAAAGCATACCCAACCTAACATAATAGTCTTTACAGCCTCATAAACCACAGTACCACCCAAGATGTTAACAAGCTGGCATGTTTTGAGCATCAAAGATAGAGAGGAAACTGTGTTTACATGTTTGGCACAAAAACTAACGAGGAAAGTCAATTGGCCCTTTGTCTTGAGGGTCTGAAGCACTGAGCTCTAATGTTTGGTTTCTTCGTTGGCACTTGTTCAAGCAATCACTTGTGGCCTGACAAAGCCGCACTTGTGTTTTATTAGTGGCCATGCTGAACTCCCCCGCTTGGACTGTGTTGTCTCTCAATAGAATGCTGCAGCAGAGGGCACACTTATTTGAAAACACTAAATCAGAGCATGATGATCTTTGCCCAACAAGAGTAACCCAGAGAACAACAAAAAAAATGTTCAGAGTACTGTTCTTTTTGTTTGGGAAGGACGGGAGGCAGGGAGAAGGTAGACCTACGGCACGTGGCTGAAGAGTTTGGAAATGGTAGTGACATAGCCTCGTTTATAAAAGATATCTTTCCCCCTCTGAGCAAGGGTGCTTCGTTAACATCTGAAGCTAGTGTGACGTATCGCGTGGCACAATCCATGAGCCCTGGATTCAGGCCTGCAAGAGCAGGAGATGGCAAGGTGACCCAGAGGCCTTTCCTGTCTGCAATTCTAGGGTGTCAGGAAAGAATAATCATATTCCTCTGAGAGGAAGCTGACTTTGTCTTCTAAACTAGGTCAAAGCACAGTGCCTGTGACTTTCCCCATCATGTTGCTTTTTATCCTCCTTCCTGCCTTTTTCCTTTTCTCTTTCCCTCCTCTTCTTTTTTATTAATTTTTTTTTCTTCCATTTAGAGATAAGAATGCTTTGGACTGTCCTGGAATTTTTATCTGCACAACTGAACAAGTATCCAAACATTTGGCTGCTATTTTCAAAGTTCTGAACCAGAAAAGAGGACTCCGAAATCTGGTTGCAAACAACATTTTTTAAGTGACAGTTTTGGCAGTCTTACCTACAGATCCAGTAAAAATAAAACCTAGAGCAGTTTGTTCTTAAACTATTTCTAGTACCAGTTCTGTGAAGAAAGTACTGAACTACACATAATTAAATTGATTTTGTTTTAAGTGACTGAAATCTTGCATGTTCAAAATGAGAATTTGGGATAGGTTAAGATACGTCCTTGCCTTTGCCAAATCTTTGAAGTTCTCTCTGGCTCTCTGCCTTGCATCAGATTTTTTATGAAGGGTGTAAGTTTACATTCCATGTATTCACGGAGACTGAAAAAGTTTAAGAGATGCCTACATGAGTAAATGAGAGAAACTGCTAAGTGAGAGTTATTTCCTGGGACATCACATTACAAAAAGTTAAAAGTTTAGAATATACATAATCTATTTGATTAAAGTGTCCTCCATATATATACATAAAAACATATATATATGTTTTTTTAAAAGCAGCATTTTCTTTGCTAAATACTATTTAAATGTTCACTTTTTAAAATAAAGAGGATGCTGTTTGCAGTAATGCTTTAGTATTACAATTCCACAGACCATTTTCTAGAAACTTCTCAAGCTTTCATTGTTTCTGCAGAAAAGAAAGCATTAATTTTTCACTTGGGTAAATTAGTTCCAAATATCCATTCTTGTTAATATTTACATTTAGTTAATGACCATAGTATGCCAGAAACACACAAGTGACCTGTTGGTAGTAGTAGAATAAGTAAACATACAAAGCTTTCTAGAAAAAAAAAAAAAAATTCTGTGAAGGGCGGGGGGAGGGGGGCTGGAAGATGTCGGTGGGCTCCTGGCCTTTGAAAGCCTGGTCAGGCGGTGATGAGTGAAGTTCGATATGTGAAGTACATAGCTCTAGTCTGTCAAGGAAGGCAATGTGTTTAAATAGGATTTGGTTTTATTTATAGTCGATTCTATACTCTGCGTTGAGAGCAAAGGCGGTCTAGTGGGAAGAGATAAGCCGCACGCCCCCCCTGCCCCCTCCCCCAGCTCTCTACCTGTCTTTGTCACCCTGGCATCCCATCTCTCCCTCCAATTTCCCAGGGCTCTTCCCACCCCACACGTACACCCAATATTGTTTCTTCCCGCAGGCTCCTGCTGCAGCATGTCAGACATCGCAGCTCACGTTCAGAGCTCAGATTGCTATGCATGTAGGAAGGGGGTGGGGGTTGGGGGTGGATAGAGAAACGGCGGTCAGCAGCTATTTCTGCACCGAGGAGCTGTCCACAAGCTGGGATAGGACGGGCTTGGGCCGCAGAGGTGCGGGGTTTCCGGAGGGCTGCACGTGGTGGGTCCAGGTCTCCACACAGAAGGCTTGCTGCTCAACCCGAGGGGAAAGCGAGGACCCGGACGGTGTCCTGACCCGTTCCCTCCCACCCCCCACCTTCTGCTGATGGTTGGCTCAGAATCCATCAAAGTGAAATTTCAAAGCTGACTGCTGCAACGGTCTCTATGGAAAGTTGTTTTTGTCCCCCCATTGTAAATCTTACACCCTGCCTGCAAACCATTTGCACTTTTAATTCACACAGGGCCTTTTTTGAAACAACAAGAACTGATATTTATTTGCCACCTAGAGTGGTATAAAGGCATATATATATATATATATATTACTCTTAATATTATGTATTATATTCCCTATATCTTATATATTCATATATCTCATAATGTACACTTACTATATACTTCTATATACCATTATAATTGGTTCTTCTTGTAAGCGTGTTCCACATCAGAAACAGTTCAGCCACTAAAGAAACCTCACATCTTCAGTGCTGCGAAGTCATGGTGGGCTTCACTGACTAGAGGTGGAAAGAGAATCAAGGCCAAGCAAAGAAAATAATAACAGAAGTGTATTAACTAAGGTGAATTTTAGGGCGGGGACCGCACCTTAGAAAAGAGAGAAGTTAATGGCTCTGTGCTTCAGTGTTCCTCATTTGGAATGACTACTATACCATCAGCTTGAGGAGTTCCCCAAGGTGATACAATTTAAAGCTGGTGTCCTAGAATAGTTAGATAAGGGCAATGCATTTAAACATTGAATGCCAGGCGTGAGTGCATTCACCTACTCAGAAAACTGTAGAAGTAGAGCAAACGATAGGCACAGGGGATGGCTGAGAGGAAGGAATCCTGGATGATTGCCTTCTAGAGGAGGGATAGTGTCAGAAAACTGTGCAGAATACAAAATTAAAGTTGTTTAGAACCAAACATCTAAATTTGAGTAGCATTATGAAAATTGACACTGCATTTTACCAAGTCTTCTGGACATATTTTTCACAGTGACAAACAGAATTATGTCATTTAAATAACTTTTCTTTTACATGGGATGCTTACCATACTTATAATAGAATGAAACCAGAAACCACTGGTGCATGCAAACTACAAACATTAGATTGCACATATCAGAGAAATCAGGAGACTGAATAAAACAGTTTCATAGCATATTTTCTTTGAGGACCATAGCTTTCCTACCTCTCTGTCACTTTAAAAACAAAGTAAATAAAGAACTCAAAATACTATGTGCAATTTAAACATAGACATAGACTGCAGATCTCGGTGGCACCATTGTTTTTGAATAAGATTTCTGTGCTAATTTGTAAAACATGACTTTATAAACATTTAATGGTAGCTAATAAATTTCAACAATTGTCAGAATATCTATTGCTTAGTTTGCAAAAAATTGCTTAAAAATAGAATGGCTATTACTCTAGCTTTGATGGACTAGAATATTACTGCTAAATAAGTGTACCACCTGGTGCTATTGATACTGGCATTCATGGAAGCCTATTGGCTATTTCATCACTAAAAATATTCAATTTAAACATATTTAACAAAGACCAATTGTTACAAAATAGTTGCAAAGATAATAAGTTACTCTTCTTGTTGTAATAAGTTAGAAATTACAGCATGTTCCTAATAATAAACTTGACATATTTATGAATGGTAGGTGGTCTCAATAGAAATTCAGAAACTATTACCAGAAATTTTCACTAAAATTTAAAGTCTATAAATAAGAAATAATGATATATTTTACTTTTTAAAATGGAAAAGTGATAAAAATACTTATCATTTTCCTTTTGATAAATTCTGCCTAAAGTCATCAATATTATTTTCTTGTGATATCCAAATTATAGCAGTAAATTTCTCTCCACTGTATCTGTCCTGTTATATTTCTTCCAACTATATTTTGAACTACTCCATTTCTACAGCTAAACTTTAAAAAAAAGATTCCAGGTTACTATATAATTATTTATACTCATATTTTTTACAGATTATCTTTTTACTTAAGAGATACACTATACTCAGAGGAATTATTTCTTCAGATACGGCTTTTTTGTTTTTCTTTCTATCAAAGACGTTTGGTTGCTAGGCTGGAAATAAAACAGAAGACCTGCTAGACAAGTGGTTTAGGACTTCTGCTACCATGGTATTATAAACAAACGAACAAACATAGTCATCGCCATCTATCTGAAAACAATATGAAATCACAAATATTTCTGAAATTCTATCCAGAGGTATTCCACAGTCCTGCTCATAGCTCTTGGAAAATAAAAGCATGGCTTTAAATTTGTTAAATCTTTATTTTAACAACCAATATTTTAGTACAGAACTTGAAGACCTGAGGCACAATTTTTTTGACCTTTAGAATTATTCATAAGCCAATGTAGTCCTATGTTTTAAGCATGCTTTGAAGTGTTTGACTAGATTCAATGTTTACAACCATTCTCTCTGCATGAATTGGGCCATGTGGTAATCATACCGTGTCTTCAAAGCAAAGCAAAATGTAATCAGGTATCAACACATATGATTCATCCTACCTCTTTGGACAAAAGAATAATTGATATAACTCAGCATTTCAGAAACTGTTGAAATATAGCCGTCGTTTAACTTAACTGTTCCACTTTGATGCTTTGCAAGTATCTAATACAACGTTTCTTTGGAAAATGTAAGGCCCTTACTAAAAATCCAAGAGGGCCTTTGGTCAATTTCAACCATGTAAATAGAAGATAGATTTTCCTGTCCCTGATTTTCCACATTTCCAAGAGTTCTACTGAATGGTGAGATAAAGCAAATGGACCAAAGCTCCAAGCCAGGCTTCCGCAGAGAAAATCTGAGTCCTGCAAGTTCGATTAAGCTAGTTAATTTTCAGTCAAACAAGCTAATTTCGAGACAGATTCTTCTGATGTTTTCCCTCTGTTTGTAATTTGCATCATTAAATAGCTTGGTGTTTCAAAGCAGCCAAGGCACTGAGGTCACAGGGCTTTGTGTTAAATAGCAACAACCTCGATTTTTTTTTTTTTTAAAGGAAGGAACAGAGAGCAGCTGATCCTGTTGTAGAGAGATTTTCCTTTTTTCTTAGTGGGAAGAGGGCTGAAGTGTCTTGTAGATCATAGAAATTTTGCTTTGGTTCAGAGAACAGCTTTCCCCAGTGCTTTTGTGTTCCAAAAGGCAGCCCACAATCACAGGTGGCCTTGATTATCAGGATTTTTTAATGGTATCCCCCTCCCTTTCCTAGAACAGCAGGACATCTCCCTGACATGAATATCTCATTGTAAGTGGCACAAAATTCAAAAATCTTAAAGAGATATTCAAAACCTAGATTAAAAATAAAATCCAGTGTTCAACTGTAAAGGGTAAAATTGCTTAACAAACATTCCCGGTGCTACAAAAGGTTTATACAGACAGATAGATAGTTATGGGCCATTCCCGGCCAGTATTTTACTAGAAGACTTTCAAAAAATGGCTTCCAAAGCAGCACGCCAAATACAGGGAAGGCAGGAAAATGCCTCTTCAACTCTGACCTGTACCTCTCCAGAATAAAATCATTTCTCTTTGTTTCTCTGGTCACAGGAAAATGTATTTTGGATTCTTGTCACCCTGAAGCCTGGCTTCCACCCTACAAACTGACATTGGTAGTGGTATTAAAAAATCTTCAATCATATAACTCCAAGCCATTCATATTAATGTGGCTGAGTCAAATTACCCTTTCTATTCTGCAGGGGGAAGAAAGACCCTAAAATGCTCTCTGAATCCATAGAACAACCCCATTGGCACAGATGGGAATTTTGCTCTGAAGTGACAGCACTGTTTTCCCTGAAACATGACCTAATGCCTGCCAACAGTTTCTTGGGAAACACCATATTTTGTCATTGAACTGTCTTTACCACCTCACCCATCCCTAAGCCATTCTATACCAAGGTTCCTGGGGAGCTAAAGATGGCTCAGAAGAAAAACTGTCATCTTTAACAAAGAAATCCAATAGGTGTTTGTCGTGGGGTAAGACTTAATACAATTTGCAGTGTCTCTGGGTTTGTATTATGATGCTAGTTGTTTTCAGCACATTCTTTCCATCTTACCAAAACTCATCAAGTATATGTTAAGAAATGTGATCATTTTATAAATTTACTGAAAATGACACAGATTTATTTCCACTAAAATATGGACCAGAGAATTTAGAAGCACACAACATAAAAGAGTTTAACATGATTTTGGATACCACTAAAATGGAGGGGAGCTTTTGGCAGACAATAACGAGTTCTTAATGTTGTGAATGCATGAAATTATCTATGTCCGTTCAAAGACATTTTTTTTTTAATGGCAAGGTAAACTTGTGCATAATGAAAAATTCCCCTCTTGGAAGGATCTCTCTCTCTCTCTCTCTCTCTCTCTCTCTCTCAAAGCTGTATTTCACTAATACCAATTCCTTTCAAAAAGGAATAGTGTCCTTCTGTGGCTCGCTAGCACTTGGTTTCTTGTAGGAATATGATGCTTTCCATTTTGTAGCACAATATCTATCCCTCAGTAGAGTAGAAAGAGCTTGTAGGCAGGACCTTATTCATATCTTGCATAGCGCCTGGCACATTTGTCAACCCAATCGTCCATGGATTCAAAATGTATTTTAGTGTTTTTTTTTTTTTCAGAACTGTATCATGGCATCTCTGTGTAGTGTTTCAGTTATTTTGAAAAAAACCTGATTTGTTGGGGAAAAGACAGGAAACTCTTAAAGTTCTCTCCAAAGAAGACAAGATGCCAATAAAATCCATTAGGACAGTAGTCTCGAGAAGTGACAGAAGCCAAACATTCATCTGTAGGCAGTGTATACAAACATTTGGGGAAACAGCTTCATGCCATTTAAATGGCTGGCTTCTCTCATGGACTTGCTCTCAACATACTCTGAGGATGTTAGGAAAATGTGAGAAGTTTAGTTATCTATCTTTACTTGCCTACTTAGATCCCACCAAAGCATATGAGAAATACTCCAGAAAGGTTCTTTTGAGTGCATTCTGATGTGTGCAAACATGACATATTTAATTAGTATTATATTCTATCTTTCAAAAGACACCCAAGACTTGAGATGTGATAATGACCTTTAAACAACTTACAGCCGCTGACCTTCTCAGGTAAGTATAACTGCTTCTGGGTCTCAAAGCAGATTGCAAATGACTTCTCAAAGCAGAGAAGAGGGTATATACATAATGGTCACAGAATAAAAAAACCAGGAGTAGAAATTTATTGTTTTCGTACCTCTTGATGGAACAAGGCTGAAGAGCGGTGCACCTAAGTTGTAATCGCATGTGATTAAAAGCAAAAGGAAAAAGCAAAAATGCTTCGTGAAATACATCATAAAATTACTAGTGTTTGGTAATAGATGTGTTACTACAGACATTTTGTTTATCTATAGCAGGTAGGTTGAAGAGAATTATCTGGCTTTTAACTGTGCCCAAGAAAACTAGTTAGTCTTCAAAAAGCAATCTTTTGGCCCCCACTCTATCGGGCGGCACAGAATTTTCAAAGCAGCACAATGTTGTAAAAAATGCCCTTTTAATCAGATTACCCTTGGCGACCGTCCCAAACTCGGGCTGAAGTGCAGCGCTTGTGGTTTCTCAACAGCTTACACTAAGCCTGCACCATGGAAATAATCTACTTTTAAAACCCAGGAAACAAATCGACTGCACTAAGGACATAAGTCGCTGTCATTAGGGAGTGATTAGGCTAAACATTTTTATACACTCTACTAGCCCACTTTCGAATTATGTATCTCTGGCCGATAGGAAGAATGGTACTTCAGGTGAGCATTCAGAACAACCAAGCAGAAAAGTTAATAAATCCAAATGAATATAACAGTAAGAGGAAGAATTGAAAGAGCTCTTGTTTAAACTTTAACCTGCTAATACCTAAATCAGGATTGTCTGAACTGAAAACATAACACGCACACACAATATTTTTCTTCTCGCATCTCATATTTCCAAGGCTTAACACATCATAAGTCCCTATTTTTTTAGGCTAAAATGCTTCCTGTGTTGCATACTTTATATAGGAAATTCTTTGGGGGTTAAGAATGAGAAAGTATTATTTTTATAATTTATCATTATAAACTATTACATTCATCTTTCTTTAAGAGCAAGGTTTAGTTTTAGGGATTTAGTGGTTCACCATCATGTTATAATGTTTTATTGTGGAATACAATAGCTGCAGCATTGTCCCCAATGTATCCACCTCTTCTTGCCCCATAACTATGCAAACACACACACACACACACACACACACACACACACACACATCCTATAAAATACTCTGGAAATAGTAGACTTACAATCAGGTATTACATTTGGCATTATTCTACTGGTTAAAATCTTTATATTCATTAATGAAACTCTTAGCAATGTGTTTCTTGGTTTTACAACCATTTTGGGGGTTATTTTCTTGTATGACTTGTTTCTGGGAAATGTTTTAAAAACCAAAAAATATCAACATGCTAAAAAAATACGTAGCGAATGCTGGTTTCTTTAGTGAAAGAAGCTGCATGTACGCTCTCAGCCAGTGGGTAGACAGGGTTTATTTTTCTCCCATGGGATTGAAAAAGATTGGACTTAAGAAGGGGATATCCAACTGGCCCCCACAGCTCTTGCTTGAGCAATGGTTGATTCCTACTTTGGACATTCTGCTGATAGTTTCATTTCTAATTTATGAAACATTTCATTAATCCTCAATCTGTCAGCTCTTTCTTGACAACAATAGAGGCTGACGGACAAAATATTAATATTTATTAAATACCCTACACTTTAGAAGTTTTTTGATATGCTCTGTTCATTTTTAGTCCCCAAGTCACCTAAATCTAGACAAACTGCACCCCTTCTAAATGTTCTCAGAAAGCAAGTCGAAGACACCACCAAACAATTTTGAAATACCAAAATGTGCAACCCTAGATCGAAACACAATACAAAGATAAAAATCAAAATACAGCTATCCT